>JAJLUJ010000202.1:10499-23922 GCA_030564235.1 Blastobotrys elegans
AACCACCCATTATAAACTGCCACTTGTCTCGTATCTAATATACATGTGCACGTCTTTTTTTTTTTTTTTTTTTTTTTTTTTTTTTTTTTTTTTTTTAAATTATTTTTTCTTTCTCTCTTTCATTGATATTTCTAGAGTCTAATTAATATGTAAAATAATAAATAAAAAAAACAATTGCTTCAGTAGCTAGTACATAGTCCAGCATATGATACCAGCCACTATCTATATCTCTTAAATTTGTGGAAATTCAAGGCTAAAGTTGTGGGCTTGTGCGTGTCCTCCCGATCGGTGGTGCATACATACACACCATATAAGCCTTATTTTAATACGTAAGCGCAGTTGGGAGAAGAAAAAAAAAAAAAAATAACAACAAAATTACACGTATAAGCTTTTTTCTCTCCTCCCTTTTCCTCCCCTTTTTTTTCTTGTCTTCTCTCTCTCACCACGACTTTTGTCAATTTGTAATTAGAAGGACTGGACAAACAGGTGTCAACACACAACTAGGTACGTTCATCACCCATGCAATTGCTACTACCCGCGGACAAACGATTGTCAACACGACTGTTTTTTTATTTTGGAAAGGGAGGGGGTGTGCGTGTGCCCAATTTTGGTTATTTTGTGTCGTTTTCTTTCTACGTTGCCAAATCATGATTGGTCCAAACACCTTGTCCACATTCAACAATAGAAATGCGCGAATGAAACGTGGAGGTGGCCACGACGACGACGGTTATATTTTTACTAACAATTTTTGCAACTAGTACGATGGGTTTATTTATTTCAAAACTGTTCCAAGGCCTATTGGGTCGAAAAGAAATGCGAATTTTGATGGTTGGTCTAGATGCCGCTGGTAAGACCACCATTCTTTACAAGCTCAAGCTTGGTGAAATCGTCACCACCATTCCAACTATCGGTTTCAATGTGGAAACTGTTGAATACAAGAACATTTCGTTTACTGTCTGGGATGTGGGTGGACAAGACAAGATTCGTCCATTGTGGCGACATTATTTCCAAAACACTCAAGGTATCATTTTTGTGGTGGACAGTAACGATCGAGATCGAATGAGCGAAGCCCGAGAAGAATTGCAACGAATGTTGAACGAAGACGAATTGCGAGACGCCTTGTTGTTGGTGTTTGCCAACAAGCAAGATTTGCCAAACGCCATGTCTGCTGCTGAAATCACTGAAAAGTTGGGTCTCCACTCGTTGAAGCAACGACCATGGTATATTCAAGCTACTTGCGCCACCTCTGGTGACGGTTTGTACGAGGGTTTGGAATGGTTGTCTACAAACTTGAAGAACCGTGCCTAATTTGATTTTTGAAACTATTGGGGAATTAAACAAAAAAAAAAGAAGAAGAAGAGAATTATGAAATTGTGATTAATATAACTATTATTATTATTATTTTTTTTTTTTTTCGGTTTAAATTTTTCAATAATAGTTGGATCAATTGTACGTGTGTGTGTGTGTGTGTTTTTTTTTTTGTTGCTGCTCTAATTCAATATATATAATAAAAAAAAACTGGTATAAATACAACAAATTTACTCGTTTCAAGTCTCAATGGATTCGGTGATTGTTATCAAATCTGCCAATTATGTGGAGAGTAAACCGTGTTCAAAATTAAATTTTTTTCTTTTCTTTCCTCGCTCGCTATTTAAAACTCCCAATAAACAAGGCGGGTTTGTTTGCCCTCGCCTCCTCTCAACCCCCTTCAAGCAAACATCAACACACACCACCCAAACGTTTTTCTATATTGCACTACAATGAGCCATTTCGAGGAGTGGGAAATCAACAAATACTGGGAAATCTTTTCAGGTTTGGACCCAGTCGACGGTCTACTGTCTGGCGATAAGGTCGCCACGGTACTAAAAAACTCGCAGTTGGCAGAGTACCAGCTGGAGAAGATTTGGGATCTGTCTGACGTTGATTCCGACGGCAATCTAGACTTTGAAGAGTTTTGTATCGCCATGAGACTTATCTTTGACATGATCAACGGTTCAATGGCCGAGCTGCCAGAGTCTCTGCCGTCGTGGTTGGTGCCAGCCAGCAAGGCGCATTTGGTCACTGCCAACAATGCGGTACGAACTGGGCCGCAATCATACAATGCGGGAATCAGCGACGATGATGATGAGATGGGTGGATTGAGCTCTGATTTTGATTGGTACATTTCCCGAACTGACCGAGATAGCTACTCGGCTATTTATTCCGCCAATAGTGATTATCGAGGCATGGTTTCGTTTGACTCGTTGACGGAGCTTTATGCTGAACTAGACATTCCAGAAACGGATATCCGATCGGCATGGAACTTGGTCAACCCAAGATCAGATGAGAAGATTGAACGCGAGCAGTGCGTGGTGTTTTTGCATATTCTAAACAATCGATCAAAGGGCGTGCGAGTGCCTCGATCTGTCCCGGCAACTTTACGAGCCACATTTGAAAAATCAAAGCCAGAATACAACCTAAACTCCAAACAATCGGTTGTCAACAGAGGAGATGTAGCCCCAGCAAACACGCAAAGTTCCAAAAAAGCCGCATTTGGTGAAAGCTATCTATCTCGACTGGGGTTGGGTGGTCGATCAAAAGGATACGACAGTAAAGGTACAGACTTTTCATCTACAAAGAATACAGACTGGGAAGAAGCTAGATTGAAGCGAAAGTTGGCTGATTTGGAAGAACATATCAAGCGAGCCGAGGAAGCTAGCGAGCGGCGGAAACAAGGGGTTGAAGATTACGGCAGCTCGAAAAGTGCGTTGATACGAAGAGAGTTGCAACAACTACTAGACCACAAGGAAAAGCAACTGCAAAAGCTACGTAACGGCGAGGTTGGCGAGCCCGGTAAAGTCGACTTGTCTTCTACACAAGAAGAGATTGAGGAAATCACCATGCAAGTCAAGGAGCTTCAAAACCATCAAGCACAAAAGCAACAAGAGCTCGAAGATTTGAAGAATCAAGTAAAAGCATATTAATATTTTTTAGTTTTTTCAATTTTTTTTTTTTTTCAATACAATATTTTTAGTCGGCATAAATGTATACAAAACTACTTCTTTTCAGGCTCCTTTTCTTCTGGCTTTGGCTGTGCAATCTTGAAAGATTCTGGGCGGTCGTCCCGACCTTCTCCAACAGGTTCCCATGCAGTTGAACCAGCAGAAAAGTTTCTGAATGATTGAGACAGTTCTAGCGGTTCATAAACGACACGCTTCTTTTCCTCGTCGTACCGGACTTCGGAATAACCCGTTAGTGGGAAATCCTTACGCAATGGGTGGCCTTCAAACCCATAATCAGTCAAAATTCGTCGCAAGTCTGGGTGGCCTTCAAAGAACACACCATACATGTCGTATGTTTCTCGTTCAAACCAATTAGCACCTTGGTACATGTTGGAGATGGATGGCACTGGAGAAGTTTCTGATGCATAGGTTTTGACTCGGATTCGCGAGTTGTGTCTGTACGATAGCAAGTTGTAAACAACCTCAAACCGATACTTTCGAGATGGGTAGTCCACGGCAGTCACGTCCATCACACTCTTGAATTGAGCAGCAGTGTGGTCCTTCAAAAACTCAAACACTGGCAGGACGGCTGATGGCGGAATAAAAATGGTCAATTCATCCTTCCACACAGAAAACTTTTGAATGTACTTTGGCAGACACGTTATTAGATACCGTCCATAGTTGTGTAAATCTTCGACATGATCTTTGTATCCATCAGCCACGTTTTTGATTTCAGCATATGGTTCTGGGTCGGCCTTGACTCGAGGCAAATCACCTGGATGTGTCAACCCCTCTGGGACGATTTGTTTCGAGTAGGATGCGATTGAAGTGGTGGACAAGGGGCGCAAACTTACCGCTCGTAGTTGTCGGCTTGCGAGTCTAGTGGCAGTCCGCGAGATCATTATGGTGTGGTGTCGTCAAAAAAAAAAAAAAAAAAAAAGAGTTGATACCAACTGGGAAGTGTGGGAAATTTTTTTTTTTGTTTTTTTTGTTAATTGTAAAATGCAAAATTGTGATTGGAGTATTCGTTATAAGCGCGGAGATGTGTGTGCTTTTTGTTGCGTGGGGGTTACCCGGCTTTGTTGTTCAGCTTAATCTCGGTGGCAAGCCGCACGATGTACATATTAACAACAACAAGTGGAATAGTATCTTAATCCGTCTTATTATCTGGGGCGGAAAGAGGACCAGGCGTGGAGTGGTGTTATTATAAAAATATTATTGAATTTCCCAGCTGTAACAAGAAGGAATAAACAAAGCAGGTATTTACCGCCATTATGATGTCCATTGATATTGCATCATTACAAATCTGGATTAGTCTATATCCGTAGCTTGTTAAATTTGAGAAAGCAAAATAATAATAGGTTAGATCCAATCCGTAATGGTTCAAAGCTTGTAGTATATTGTCTATTCCAGTATACAGAGATAATGCACGCATTGGGTATTGGGTATATATATATACTTGGTTACCTCCATTTAATGCGTGACTAGCCCAAAACACGGAGCCAATAACCCAACCTCCCAATATATATAGAAAGCGGGCGCCCACACAAAACACCACACCACACCACACACAGAGCACGCCAATAACACACACACACACACAGCTCGCCCCCCTTCTTTTCCTTCTCTTTTTTTCCTTCGTTTTTTTCACAACATTTTTTTCTCTTCTTCTCTCTTTCTTAACAACCACCACAAAAACCAACGACCGCATCGGCGTCTATTCTCAATCAACAAATATTTATCAACGCACGACACAATGCCGTTAGGTCATGATCAAGGAGATTCGTTCATCTCAGACGACGAGGAAGAATTATGGTATGTGATTTTTTTTCCCTTTTTTTTATAAATATTTTTTATATGAACAAGGCGCTAACACTATAAACAGCCCTCTGTGCGTAGAAGAGATGGATTTGTCGGACAAGAACTTCAAGCCATGTCCGTGCGGGTACCAGGTTTGTCAGTTTTGTTACAACAACATTCGGCAGAACCCGCAGTTGAATGGCAAGTGTCCCGCATGTCGTCGAATGTACGCTGATGATACAGTCGAGTATCGAATGGTCACACAGGAAGAATGGAAACAGGATCATTTGCGGCAGACACGCAAAGAACGCGAGCGGAAGCAACGGGAACGGGAAAAGAAGGAATCTGAACAGACTTCCAAGAAGCATCATTTGAGCGGAATGCGGGTTATCCAAAAGAATCTGGTCTATGTGATTGGCCTGAACCCAAACATTCCAACCGATGAGCTGCATCACACGCTGCGAAACGATCAGTTTTTTGGTCAGTATGGCAAAATCCAAAAGATTGTCATCAATCGTCGAAACAATGCCAATGGGAATCCTGGATTGGGCGTCTATGTCACGTTTTCTCGGAAAGACGATGCCGCGCGGTGCATTGCCGCTGTTGACGGATCAATGAATGATGGCAAGTATCTGCGTGCTGCGTATGGTACCACCAAGTACTGTTCATCTTATCTACGAGGTCAGACATGCCCAAACCCAAACTGTATGTTTTTGCACGAACCTGGCGAAGAAGCTGATTCGTACACTCGGCAAGATTTGTCAACCATTCATGCTGCTCGCCAAGGTATCAAATCGCAAACCGCATCAACTTCTGCTCCACGGCCTCAGCCAACGCGAAAGGATACGCAAGACACTCAAGATGGGTTTGCGGACGATGGATCGGCGTTGCCAGCTACTGTCTCGTGGGCTCATAAACAGCTCCAACAACAACAACAGCTACAACAACAACAACAGCTACAACAACAATCGCAAGCTTCTGGTGGCTCTGCTGTTTCTTCGCCATCGGCTGCTAATGTACGACCGCAGATCAAGTCTCGGCCATCTGCTATTAATACTCAACCCGCCGCGACACCACCACCACCTCCCCCTCCTCCACCACCACCACCACCACCTCAAATCTTCCTGCCAGAGCCACAGCAGCCACGAATTGATCCAACTGCGGAATCGATGAATGATTTGTTGGAAGCTATGGGTATTGGTTCGATTGATTATTCATTTGCATCTGCTTTATTGACTGAAAAGGATTTGACTGATACTTGCATGCCACCATTCTTTTCATTTTCTGACAAGCCAGCTGATACAGTGCCAAAGTCGGCTAGCTCGATTGATATTCCATCTTTGTTCCAATTGGGCAGTTCGCGGTCTGGGTCGTTTTTGGGTTATTCCCCAGATATTCACCGTCAACAGCTGCAAACGCCACCGCCACCGCCACAACAGCTACAAGAACAACATATTCCACCACCACAGCAACAACAACAACAACAACAGCGGCCACATACACCTTCACAACCGCCTTCCCAGACGTCAACACCTCCACCAGGACTATTCAACGGTAACCATCACCAATCTGCGCCAAGCCAAGACCGACAGGTTTTGCTGGCACAGTTGATGAATGGGGGACGAGGTATGCAACAAACCAACAATCAAAACTAATAATGAAAAAAAAAAAAAAGATGATCTTGCAGGTACTGAAAGCATTTCAACAGCTGAACCGGCAGCCAGCCAAGGTGTGTATTAATGAACACTCAACAGTCATTGAATTCTTTTTCTCTTTTTTTTTTGTCCATCATCAACAAGCGTTCTACCAACCACACATGCATACTATTTATTACCATCCTTTTTTTTTTTCTTTTTTTTTTTGTTTTCTGTTTTACCCTGTCAAGATTTGATATTTTTTTTTTCGTTATTTGTTTTGTTGCAGTTTGTTGGGGAAAATTTATTCCATAGCCGAATTTTACTATTTCCTCAGTGTTGTAATATTCAAATATAGAGAATCTATCAGATCTTAGACTTGGTAATTATGATAAAGAAGAAATGTGCAATGTGGTGATGATGGTTCATACTAGAAAGAAGACTGAAACAATCGACTTGAGAAGAGAATGAAAATAAAAAAAGGCTAACCCTCTGTTATTTTTTTTAGAACAACTCCGATACTTTGAAGATTTGTTTGGAGTTGAGGATACCGAGAAGGTTTTGGAAAAGAGTGTTGTTAAACAGGACGAAGCTGCAGTGGATGTGGATGCGGCTGCGGCTGCGGCGGCCGGCGAAAGTCTATTGCACCCACCAACGCGCATGATACCGCCTCCGCCGGGATTCATGCCGCCGCATTTGATGGGTGTCGGGTCTGCTCCCGGTACCCCGCCACCTCCACCGCCTGGATTGGCTGACCATGTTGACAATTCTGATCCATTCAGTGCTGATGCTGATGCTGCTGCCGGTGATGCGGCTCAACAGCAGCTATCTCAGCAGCTGCAGCAAACTCCACAACCAGAACCTTCAATTCTCCAGCAACAACAGCCTATCCAACCACCAACTCAAAAGCCGGTAGGACCGTCCAAGGACGGTTTGTCGTCATCAAGGGGTGCTGTTTCCAAGTCCTCTGCATTGTCAGTTGAAGAGATTGAAAAGGAGATGGAAGGTTTAAAGAGCACCAAGGCCAAAAAGACAAAGAAGGAAAAGGCTAGAGAAAAGAAGGAGAAGAAGAAGGAAGAAAAGGAAATCACCACGGTACCTTCTCCTCTTTCTCCTCCGTCCCCAGCCATTATCGCGCCGGTGCCAGTTGCTCCCTCGTCTACTAGTCAAGCCACAACGCCAGTTGTTGAAGCTGCAGCGTCGCCAACTCCAGCCGAGTTGAAGATGAAGCGAGGCGATCCTAAACGGCCTTTCCGGTTGGAACATGCCTCGTCCACTTTCAGCACTGCACCCCCGTCTCGCATTGCAACCCCGTTGAAGAAGGAAGGTAGCAAGAGCCCAGATGCAGTGTCCAACAATGACAAGAGTGTGGAAACCTCTGCCCAAAACTCGCGTCGTACGTCTGTCAGCAGCAATAATGCAAACGAGATGGGCAGCAGTGCGTCGTCGTTTATTGGTGGCAGTGGCAGCAGCAGCAAGCGAGAAAAGAATCAAGAGATTGACTTGCATACCGGGTTGCCAATTGTTCATGAACTTGTGCCAAGTGTAGACTCTCGAGACTTTGTTCCGCAAGATCCAAACATTCGGTTGACCAAGCGGCAGCAAAAGAAGCTTGAGCAGGCAAACTTGAAGGAGATTAGCAGTCAAGCTCGGTTGGACCAGGTTCCAGTATTTGCTCAGTCTTCATCCCGATCGCGAAAACACTCTCAAAGTGAGGGTGGCGGCGAAGGAGAGGACGTTGAAGAGGAAGAAGAGCCTGAAAGCGAAGAGTCTAGCGAGGATGAAGAGGAAGATGTCAAGGAAACTGCTAGCGCGCGGAAGCGACGTGAGAAGGATGCGCGGACCCCAGCTCCAAAGGCTGCTACGTTTGCCGAGTTGCAAAAAGCCGCGGCGTACAACCCGTCATCAAGCTTCAGGGTCCCAAGCTCTTTTACCAAGACTTCTTCAGTCAAGAAGGTGTCAGATACCAACAAGCCAAAGAAGGATATTGTATCTTCGCTAGCCAAGTCTGCTGCCGCCACTCCCACCAAAAAGAAGGCGGCCGCTACTCCAGCTCCAGCCCCAATCGCTAAACCCTCCGTTGCGCCAATCCAGCTCAACAAGAACAAAAAGCCAGCATCAACCACTCTTATCAGCAATGAGAATGTGGGTCAAGATGGTGGCCAGTACCGTCGGAGTTCTCCCCAATCACAATTACAAAACGAGTCCACCATCAAGTCTAACGGAGCTGCAGCTGTTTCCAACACCACGAGCAAAACAAGCAAGGCTGACGAGAAGAAAGCGCCTACCGTCGCCACTAGTGGTGACAAGTCTGGTGCCGCTTCTGCTACCAAGACTAGTGTTTCCAGCTCTCAAGTCAAGTCTCCAAACAGCGATGACAAGTCTTCGACAATTACCTTGGCCAAACGAGACATGGAGCGTGGTAGTGGCTCTAATACTGGTGCTGCTAGTGCGGGGCCAAAGACTTCTAACGTTGAAAAGACAGCAGCAGCAGCAGCAGCAGGAGGAGGACAGGGAGGACAAGGAGCCGCAGAATTCAAACAGTCCAAGCCAGTAAAGCCGCAGCCAAAGCCACAAGCACAACCACCACCAAAGCAGCGAGAAGTTGATTTGAATGACGTGATGAAAATGTTTGTGGGGGTCATGAAAGATCAAACTGGTTCAGACTTTTTTAGTCCAAAGCAGGTAAACAACCTGACGCCAATCAAGCCAGAAGATTTGAAAAAGGCGGTTGATACTTGGCCAGATGAGGCACCAGATTTGAAGATTGATTACTACGGTATTTATGATGACGGTATGGACAATCGAAACTATACTACTGCCGAGCTGGACGGGTTCATTCAAGATTTTTATAGCGGCAAGAAGGTGAGCATGCACGCTGGTGAGCAAATGCAAATGAAGGCTGGCGATACGCTAAAGCATGTGGAAAAGCAGTGGGAAAAGTTTATTCAAAGCAACAAGACCTTTTTTGAGTCGTTGGTTGATACCAAGCAAACCACAGCCAAGGCGGCTAGTAGTGGTGGTGTTAAGGGCAAGAGCAAGCTGGCTTCGTAACAACTGTATTATTAGCCTTTTGTAAATTATTGTTTTTATTTATTACTACTCTACTATTAACCCAGATATGTTCTGCAGTGCCATGGGCAGCATTATTAGAATCTATGTCTTTCGCGTTTTGTCGTGGTGCGGCTTGACGACGACGACGACGGCTGCTGCTGCTGCTGCTGCTGCTGTGGACCGCTACTATCCAAAGTCTTGAACATGCTCGTTTCGCCAATCTTCTTCTTCTTTAGCCCTTTACCCATCTTCATTCCTTTATTCTGAAAATCCTTCCATTTGGCCTTGCTATTATCCAAGATTTGTGCTTTTGACGGGTTATTATTTTTGGGCTGTTGTTTACCTACCTTTGCATCGTTCGGCGCCTTCTTCTGTTGACCTGAAGAATGAGGTGGAGGAGCAGGAGGAGTTGGCGCCGGCGCCTGATTCATCTGCACTTTAAACTTGCCAGTATTCATCCTCAGCTGTTCACCGTTATACGTATCGACTGTATCATCTTGAAACTGCACAGTATAGAACCGATTTGTGGGAGGGCCAGTAACCGCAGTCACTTTGGCGACTTGAATAGACCCGTTTTTTTGTTTGGCGGTCACATCATCACCAACGTTGAAACCTGATGGTTTATCTAGAGACTGTTTAGCTTCCTTCTTTTCTTGTTGTATAGCAAAAGCAGCAGGTTCTGGTGTATCTGCTGCTGCTGCGGCGGTGGTGGTGGAGTCTTCTTCTTGCAGCATGGAAATTAATTCACTAAGCTCGTCACGTAATGACAGCAGTGTTTCATCATTTGGGTCTTCTTTCAGCCCTTCAAGGACCGTGTTGAGCTGATCTTTATACTCTTGAATATCGTCGGACATGTTGTGGTGAAAAAAAAAAAAAAAATTAAAAATTAAAAATAAAATATTTAAGGGTATTGAAAAAAGGCGTTAAATTTCTTAAAGTTACTAAATTACATACGCTGTCTATCAGCAGTTCGTGGTTTAGCACGAATGATATTATCCACACGTAGCAACAGTTCGGCTGCTTCGGAAGCAGAGCTGACCACCGCACGTTTCAACTTGTATGATTCAACAACGCCCATATCACGCATATCTCCAATTTTACCAGTTTCCAAGTCCAACCCAGAAGTTGTCATGCCATTGTAGATTGATGATCTCAGCTTGGCGACCAACTCGCTAGAGTCCAGACCGGCATTGTCGGCCAGGATTGTAGGTAGTTGCCGCAAAGCAATAGCGAATGATTCCACGGCCAAAGCACGCTTCCCATCTTCATTCTGGGCAGCCGAGTCAACGGCCTTGGACATGAGCATTTCTGCGCAGCCACCCCCTAATGTAGTTCGGGTTTCTCGAGTAGTTTGTGACAACACGGATAGAGCATCGTGTAGAGATCGTTCGCTTTCAGCAATAAGGTTTTCGGTAGCACCACGCAACACAATAGTGCATGCTTCACCAGCCGCCACACCGCTAAACTTGATCATTGCTTCTTCACCAATCATAACTTCTTCAATAGAATCACAGTGGCCGAGTTGGACCTTGTCTGGGTGGTCAAATGTAGACACAACCTCACCACCAGTTACTAGCGCCAACCGTTCCACACCAACAAAGTCGGCGTGTTCGATAGAGTTAACGTTGGAATCAGTAAACAGCTGTTCTGGCCAGTTGTAAATCAATTGTCGATTGACAAAACAGTTAATGCCATGTGCCTTGATCTTTTCCACCTTTTGCTTCATCTTATCCTTCTCAGCCTTCTCCAGCTCGGCTAGTTTAGACGTGCTTTCCACCTTGAACTTGGCACCAAAGATCTTGACCTTGTCAGTGTCCATTGATGTGTTTGCAATCATAATTTTGGCGTTTGTAATCTTTTTAGGTTGCTTGACACCAAACCGCTTGTTCAAAATGAACCCCTCGTCCAAAAACGAGTCGGCTAGCTTGCCACCAGGCTTTCGAATGATTTGAATGTGTTCCAAGTTGGTAGACCCCTTCAATCTCATGATAGCATCCACAGCCAACTCGGCGAAATGGTCCTTATCTTGCGACAAGACCTTTGAGCTTAGAGTCGTCTTGGCAATTGACACCAAGTCCTTTCGGAAACTGGCATCGTCTTTGGATCGTTCTTTAGCTGACCGTTCCAATGCTTCCAATGCCGCTTTAGATGCAATTCTATAACCTTCAATGATAGTTTGTGGGTGAATCTTCTTGTCAATAAGCTTTTCTGCTTCTCGTAGCAATTCGGCTGCCAAAACAGTTACAGATGTAGTGCCATCACCAACCTCATCATCTTGAACTTGGGCGATATCCACAAGCACTTTGGCGGCTGGGTTGTTGAATGGGATCTGTTTTAGAATGGTGGCGCCGTCATTGGTGACCAACGAGTTTGTCGATGTGGATGATTGCAGCAACTTGTCCATCCCCTTTGGACCCAATGTAGTCTTGACCAAGTCACCGACCGCAATGGCTCCCACAAAGGCTGACAATCGCGCGTTCTCACCTCGTTCTTCAGTTACTTCGTCTCCAAAAATTGGTACCGACATTTTTTTTGTTGTTGTTGGGTTTTTTTGAAGTGTGTGTTGTGTCTTCGTGTCGAGAAAAAAAAAGTGGTGAAAAAATTCATTTTTTTTCTTCCAGCGAATTCTGCGCGCGCTTTTTTTTTTTTTTTCAACTACCCAGCACCGTGCGTGCGTTACACACATGTCACACACTCTCTCTCTCCTTACGCGTCACTATAAAAAGAATAAAAGAGGGGTGAAATGGTAAATATCGTTTAAGGCGATATATATTGGTTGTTAGTATGTGTATGGATAATTGTTTCGAGGGGATTAAGCAGTCTAGCTAGCACAATATCCTAGGTTGAGCGATCTCAGGGGGCGAAAACAGATCTAAAGAACGTCATAGCTTGTAATACGACGTCCAGGTTGAGTATCGCGCGGCTTTCTTTCTTTTTTTTTTTTTTTTTTTTTAATTGTTTTATCGCTTCTATCTTTACTTATTCAACGGGGATGTTTTCACGCAAAGTGTGCATCAAATGTAGCGAGAATCCAGGGCCCATTGGCAGGTGAACATCAATCATGGATTTAAAACCCAAGCTCTCGTATAGTTTAAGACCGGCCGTAGCAGCTTTGATGTACACCTTTTGAGGAACCATCATTTTCTTATCGTCCGACACAATGACTGCATCTTGATGAGGCACGTGCGCGATAGTTTGCTGGAATAGCTTCTTACCAATCTGCTGGCGTTGGTATTTTGGCGACACGCCCAAAAATGCTAGATACAAGTAGTCGTCACGGCTTGGATATGCGCATTGGAACTCGGCTAGTTGGTCTCTGGTCTTGATCACTATATCACTAGCAGTTTCGGAAAATACATCAGCAGATTCTTTCTCTTCATACGCAGCGTATTCCTTTATCCGACCGTTCTTCAATGGATGATGCGGAATAAACATGTATGCAAGTTGTTCGCAAATCTTGTAGTACTTTGTGATGCACCAGGCCCGGATGCTTTGCCATACAGTCCGAACAGGCCGTTGGTTCTTTTGTAACTGCCAAATAATGTACGAAACCAATGCACCATTAGTATCGTACAGACAATAAAGTTGCATGCCAGGGTTCAGCACGTATACTTTGAAAAATGCAGCCCAGGACTTTACCAGGCGGTTATAAGATTTTGCTCGCTTGATATATTCAACCAGTCTTTGTCGTGGATCTGCCGTGGCGAAGGTTTGCTGGATAACGTTAAGATCATCGCCAAATGCATAGTTTGGACCGTGCCAGAATTGGAACATGCCATTGTGCTCAAACGCTCGAGTCTGGACTTCGGCAATCTTTAAAGCATCAATGTATGAAAAGTTGAACGGGTCGATATATTTGACCTGGTAGTCGGTGCCTTTAAGATACTCGGTCATTGTAGTGCAATGTTAGTGGGGAGATGTTAGCGGGGGTGTGAAAAAAAAAAAAAAAAAAAA
>JAJLUJ010000203.1:0-23634 GCA_030564235.1 Blastobotrys elegans
AAGTGTACTTAGATATTGGAATTGTATAGCAAGGCACACGGCGGCCTAGACCGGTGCCATCATAGCATAGAGAAAAGCGCTAGATTTATTTTGTTGTATAATGAGTAATATGGGTAAGCACCAACTAGGGATACACCAATCTGGACGTTAGATGTAGCCTAGTGCGCCTTATTATCAATGACGTTCGCACATACAACGAACAAAAAGTTCTCGGAGCTCTAGATCACACTTTGGGGACAATAGACAAATTTAACGAGTTGAATATTGCGAAATGGGCGTGTATGAGAGTAAAACTATGAAATTCCAATATATTAAGACAATTAATTCTATACAAAACTAAAATAGCTAGAGACCGTAAAATGTCCCACTCAGAATTGTTGAATTCAAACTTTTGTACTGTGCTGCTCCAGCCGTTCAATCCCATGACATTATTGGCGTGTTGGATAGCCTGATTACCAGTGATGTTACCGCCCCCGGTCGTAATAACCGGTCCAATCCCATAAAGCAAGTGATGTAGCGGCACAGGGCCTTGTGTATTGTCGTGTTCTGTACTTGACATTGTTGGCGATCCTTCTGGTGTACTTGACATTGTTGGAGTGTGATGAGGGTTTCAAAAGTGTATTTCTTTTTTTTTCTGGTCCCATGTGATTATTCCAATTTTATTAATGATAGGTCAAACAGTGCACTATTTGAACGTCGATTATATAAACGTTGACGAGGGGTGTACCACGGGGATTTGTAAACTTAAGGTACGAGTGACTCTTCAAACTGGCCCTTGCCGTGTCGTTGCGTGGTTACATTTACAGAGCTGCGAATGACACCTGAGGTTGTGAAGGTACGCGTAATGCGTGTATTGTGAATGAGGATGGAATGATTTCCTGGGCCCATTATGTTGTACAGGACTCGTTAATGCATAAACCACCAGATCTATGTATCAACTTCAGTTAGCTACAGAGCTAGCAGCATGCACATGTTAATTAGACACATGCTCATGGTGCATCTGGTTATGGAATCGTCTTATATATTTATGTGATTAACTTACCAAGGTGTTACAAAGTGTTATGCATCTGGTGTGGTCCGTTGTAGTTAACGTATTCTCTCGATATCGATCGTACCAGGAACATATCTTTCCAATTGGTGCTCACATTCACGTATGATGGGTATACGTAGTTTTCAAATTTATCCATATCAGACCTTTCTTCTCGTCCATGCTGTAGTCAAAGCCGTACAGGTGCAATAGAGCGTATTGAAGCATGCACCCGTGACCATTGGACAATAGGAACCGATCCCGGTTGAACCATGATGGGTAAACCAAAGGTGAAGCGGTGTACCGTGAAAAGCTTTGGACAAATTTAATTAAGTACTTATTCAAAAACGTTCAACACACGAACACGCTTCTAGGAAGGGTTGGTCATAGGTAGATAGCTTCTTGGCTCCAAACCTGTACTGTCTATATCGAAATAGTAGCAACCCACTGTCACATGATGGTAAAGATACTCATATTCGGAAATTTGCACCAATTTCTGTGCTTTCAATTCGCGCACTCTTTTTGAACACACGCATACTGCGCGCGCGCGACACACAACACCAAATCGACACATCACTTTTTTTTTTTTTCTTTCCCTATTTTACAACACACACAACACACCCCCTCCACCAACAAACGAAATGGAAATGTTTTCTGGGCTGCTGGCCCAGACTCAACCCAAGCCACAATCCGCAGAGGAGACGATATCAATCCTATGCGACCGATTGCTCAATTCGACTTTGCTTGAGGATCGTCAAGCTGCTGTTTTGAGTTTAAAAGGGTTTAGTAGAGAGTATCGAGAAGCAGTTGCGACAACCGGATTAAAAGCGTTGATCCAGGCCCTTCAACGAGACAATGAAGACGAGGATACATGTCGGGCGACACTGGAAACGCTCCTGATCATGTTCATTCAAAACGACGAGTCTCAAAGCAATCTAGAACGACAATCCCGGCTGGTTCGCGAACGCAACAAAAAGTACCCATCGCCGTTGAAAGACGAAGGCCCACAGGACTATATCGCCCTGTGGCTGAGCGATGAGTTTAGCCAAAACCAGGATAATATGCAGGTGCTTATTGAGATTGTGCAGTACGCAACCGACTTTTTTTGTAAACTATATGCACTGCAACTGCTCGCCGCAGTTCTAGCCCAACGACCTATCCGAGCCCAGGAATGTATATTTGCATCGACAACAGGCGTGTCAACTCTCGTATCTTGCCTTGACCTATCCGTGAACGACATGGTACGAAACGAAGCCATTCTGGTGCTGTTGAGCCTGGTTGACGGCAATATTGACATTCAAAAAGTTGTTGCCTTTGACGGTGCATTTGAAAAGGTGTTGAACGTGATTCAGGATGAAGGCGGACTAGACGGCGGGTTGGTAGTAGAGGACTGTCTCACCTTCATTGGCGCCATGCTGCGGTATAACGTGTCCAACCAACACCACTTTAGAGAAATTAGCTGCATTCCGAGATTAAACGACCTGTTAGTAGTGCCAATCGACGAAAGCGGCAACTTGGAAGGGGACTGGAAGGAACAAGCATGGACCAACCTCACAATTGTGCTGGAGATTTTCCAACTATTTGTCCCGGAAGGCAACGAAGCCACGCGAATGAACCAACAAGAACTCACCAAGAACAATGTGCTGATGAATGTGCTCAAACTGGCGTTTGGCTCTCAAACTCAGACCTCGATCCGCTGCGTGGCGTTGCTCACTGCCTCAGACATTATCAGATCAAACCCTGAAGCCCAGAACGAGTTTCTCAATATTGACGTGCCGAATATCGACCTGACAGTTGCGAATCAGGGCGAGCCCGTGATTGTATCCGTCACCCAGGCCTTATTGAACTGGGCGCTGTTGGCCAACATTAACCAACTGTTTGAGCTACGAGTTGGTGCATGCATGTGTCTAGATGCGGCGTTTAAGAATAACGACAAGGAAAAAGCCGAGTTTATCCACCACCAGATTCGTATTTTCCAAGACGAGCTGGACGAGACTGAAAAGGAGCTTGTACCGGAGGGTTCGGCCAATCTCATTTCTGCGCTTGTAGATTACGACCCAGACGTGCGGTTGAACCCTTATAAAGTGTGGTTCGCGGCCATGATTATTTTGCACATGTTTGAAGACTCGTTGGTTGTTCGTGATATGCTGCGGGAAGTGACGATTGGCAATGAAGCTGAGGGCCAGGAGGAAGTGTCTGTTATTCAGTCAATGTCGGGTATGCTCGTCACGTCGCTTCATAACCATCACGATCCACGTGTGCCTATCGCGTACCTCATGCTGCTCTCAGTCTGGAACTACGACGATATCAACGCGGTCAAAGACTTTTTGTACGAGTCGGCTACCATCCAAGGGCTCATTGCATTGCTGAGCTATTCAGCGGGTGGGAACGCCATGGTCGAATCCATGGCGGCTATTCTATTGGGAATCACTTATGACTTTTGTTCACAGGATTCCCCACTTTCACGGTACGTTTGCTATAATAGGAGAGAAGGAAGGATATTTTTTGCTAACACGAAGAAAAAAAAAATTAAAACTAGGACAAGCCTGCATTCCATGCTGACTAGCTCAATTGGGCGGGATCAGTACGTGGTGAAGGTGAAACGGCTACGGGAAAACACAAACTTTAAAAACTACGACCCAGACTACATTTTCCACTCTGAGAAGGACGATTCCGGCCTGCCAATGGTGTTTTTCGACTCGGTATATGTCGACCTCATTAAGGAGAACTTTTCACGCATCAAAAAGTCGTTTGACCGTGACCCAAACGTGGAGCCAAACTCGCGCATCTCACTGGAAATGTACGAAGAGCTGCAGCAGCATCACCGCTCCAGCGAGAAGAAGCTAGCGGATCTGAACGAGGAGCTGCGGGAGAGTCAAGGCGAGGTTGAAGGGTTGAAGCAGCAGGTTGAGGCTAGTCAGGCCAAGCTACAGGAGACTGAAGCTCAGCTTGTCCAAGTCGTCGAGGAGCGTGATTTGTCAGGTAAGGATCTTGACGACACGCGTGGTAAGCTCCAACAACTCGGTAAGGATAAACAATCGTTGGACGAAAAACACCGCCAAGTTCAGACCCAACTTGCTCAAGCCAACAAGACCTGCGAGGACCTCAAGGTTAAGGAAAAGCAACTAAACACCCAACTAGCCTCAATCACTAAACTCAAGGAGACGGCCGAAGCCGGAATCAACAAGATGAACCGGGAACTGCGAACCCTAGACACTGGCAAAAACGAGGCCGAAACCCAACTCAAGTCGCTAAACAAGCAGATTGAGGAGTTACACAAGAAGCAGAAAGCTGGTCAATCCAAGCATGAAGAAGAGCTCAAGGGGTTGAAGCAGCAGATTGGCGATGGCGAGTACCGTTTCAAATCGCTGCAAAACGAACTGGAAAAACTCAAAAAGGTGAAACAAGGCGAAACCACCAAAAAGAATGAAGCCGAACAACGCGCCAAGCAGCTGGAGGCGGATTATAACGAGGTGGATGAACTTAAGGAACGGTTGATCCAAAAACTCACCAGCGCTGCTGAGCAGATTGAAACATATAAGGAACGCAAGTCTGAACAGGAATCGGAGTTAGAGTCGAGCCAAAACCAAGTTGAAGAGCTTGAAGCCCAGTTGCAAGAGTGGCAAGTGAAACATGGCGCGGCTGAACAAGAAATGGCGCGGCTCGTCTCGGAACGCGGCGAGGCTGACTCTGAAACACAAAAAAAGCTCAAAGAACTGCAAGACGGGTTTTCCAGTGTTGAAGGGGAACGCGATTCTCTCCAGAAACAGTTGGAACATGTCGGCAACAAAACCACTGATCTTGAGGCGCAAGTTGCCCTGCTAACCAAGGACTTGGAAGAAAAGACTAGCCTATTTGTCAAGCTGGAGAAGGACGTTGAAGCCAAGGACAAGACGATTAACGAAATGGAAACTAATGCTGAAAAGCTCCAGACGCAGTATAAAGATGCTGTTTCCAAGAGCATTGAAAGCGCAAAACAAGCCAAGATTTTGGACGCCATAGTAGTGGAGCTTGAAGCCGCAGCCACCAAGCATACTGACGATTATAAAGAGATTAGCACCCAGTTAAGCACGCTACGAGATGAAAAGGCCATCCTGGATTCCAAGCTTGAACAAGAAGCAAAGAGTAGAAGCGGGCTGGAAACCAAACTACAAGAGGTCGAAACTGCCGCATCTACCTCATCCGGCGAAAAGGACAAGCTCTCCAACGAGCTCAACGAGCTACGAGAATTGAAGCAACACGTCGACAACCAACTGATACAAGAAGCCGAGAAGAAAACGGCACTGGAAACTCAAATCCAAACACTGGAAACCAACGTTACCACCATTGGCGATGAGAAAGCTAGTATGTATAATGAGCTGGATGAGCTACGAAACAGCAGGAATGAGCTTGACATCAAACTTGAACAAGAACTCACCTCCAAGACTAAGCTGCAACAGACGATTAAGGATCTAGAATTAGCCGCAACCAAGAGCTCAGGCGAGAATGAAAAAATTGACAAACAGTTGAAGGTATTGCAAGGCGTCAAGGACAAGCTCGACTCCACACTTCAAAAAGAACAAGCAGCAAAGACTAAACTAGAATCCAAGATTGAGACTCTAGAGTCGGATGTCGCCAAGTCTACTGAAGAGACTGAACGGCTGTCAACTGAGCTTGAACAAGTCCAGTCTGAAAAGCAACAAGCTGAAGAGCAAGCCCAGCAAAAGAGCGAAGCTGTCACCGAACTTGAGAGGCAAGTCGAGGAACTAGAAAACGCCGAGGCAAAGCGATCTGGCGATGGCAATGAGCTGTCCAAGCAATTGGAGCAACTTCGATCTTCAAAGAAGGATGCGGCTGCTAAACATGAGAAGGATATCAAGACCAAGAATGAAAAGGTTAAAGAGCTAGAAAAGAAGTCCGAGTCGTTACAGCAACAACATAAACAAAGCGTTGCAAAGGGTGTTGAAAGTGCCAAAAAGGTTCAGCAACTTGAGAAGCAAGTGGCCGAGTATGAAGAGTCCATCAACACTAAAGATTCAAGCCTAGCTGCTTTACAGTCTGAGATTGACTCGCAGAGCGACAAGATCACCAAACTGGACAAGCAAGTTGAAGAAATGCGAGCTGCTGGTAACGAATCTGCCGCAAAGCTTAATCAGCTAGAGTCTGACAAGGCAGGTGCCGAAAAGAAGATTGCCGACATGGATGCATCTGGCAGTGAAATTAACACCAAACTTGAGCAGTTAAAGATTTCTAAGGAAGAAGCTGAAAAGAAGCTAAATCAAAACTTGGAAACCAAGGCTTGCCAGATTGGCGAACTGGAGGGTAAGATTGAAGAACTGCGTGCGGCTGGTAACCAATCAACCAGCAAACTTGAAAGCTTGCAAGCTGAAAAGGACGCAGTAATCAAGAAACTTGAAGACGACGTGAAATCAAAAACTGAAGAAATTGCCAATCTGCAAAAACAAGTTGACGACGGGAAGACTAGCAGCGGCGAGTCATTGGCCCAATTTGAAAAACTGCAAATTGAAAAGACCAAAGCGGTGCAAGAACTGGAATCTCAAGTCAAGTCCAAAGCTGATGAAGTTATCAAACTGCAAACAAGGATTGATGAGCTGCAGTCGGCCGATGACGATCAACGTGCGGCTAACGACGACGCGCTGGAAAAGCTGCAACAACAAGTACAGGAAAAATCTGACAAGCTGAAAAAACTAGAAGAACAAGTCGAAAAGCTCAAGTCCTCTGAATCTGACGCGTTATCCAAACTTGAAGAAAAGTCCAAGAAGCATGAATCGGCTCTCAAGGAGCTTGAAACTGAGCGGCATTCCACCAGCGAGTTGAAAAAGGAATTGCAACAAAAGGACGAGTCGATTAGCAAATTGGAAGAAGCAGCGGCTAGTAAATCCGCGGATACTTCCAAGGACGATGAAATCTCAAAG
The DNA here is from genome assembly GCA_030564235.1 of Blastobotrys elegans. Classification (NCBI taxonomy): domain Eukaryota; kingdom Fungi; phylum Ascomycota; class Dipodascomycetes; order Dipodascales; family Trichomonascaceae; genus Blastobotrys; species Blastobotrys elegans. The sequence continues at coordinate 6,943 of JAJLUJ010000203.1, forward strand.
CTGAAAACTGAACTGAAAAAGCTCAAGGATTCCACCGTTTCAAAATCAGACTTGGACGATCTCATGCTGATGCTTGGTGACATGGAAGAGCGCAAAGACAAGTACAAAACTCAGCTGCGAGCTTTGGACAAGGATGTCAGCGAGGATGAAGATGACGACGATGAAAGTGACGAAGAATAATGACTAGATATATATATATATATTGTGTATTAAAAAGTTTCAACTTTTTCCCCCACTAAAAAAAAAAAAAAAAATTAATAATAATAAAAAACCAGCGATATAACATGGTCACATTACATGCCAAGGTAGTGGCCAGTATTTGCCAAAACCTATCCAAACGTGACTTGCTAAACTTCCGCCTGGCAAACAAACAAATCAATTCTGTTGCTGGTGCATTTTGCTGGCAGCACATTTCTGTCCGTACCTCGAGTTTTAGCGCGCTATGGCGCCACATTATGTCAACACCGTACTCCACCCGCCACCATTTCGACTCTACCAAACATTTAAAGCTTAAAATCACTGAACCGGTCAAATACCTTCTGCTTAAGCCGCTTGCCGATGCGCTATCAACTCGGCTTGAACAGGTTGACATTGACCTGGCCGTCCAAGACCATGCCGCACACCATTCAGCATTAACATTCTGCAAAAATATCAAAGCACGTCTAAAGCATGATTATGAAATTTCACTGACGCTGCGTGAACAATCCACGATTGATATGGACGAGTGGGTGTATATTGACTCGCTGCATTGGGTGCAATTCCATCCAGAAACATTGATTACCCCGCCAGTTCTGCCACCGCAACTTACTAAACTATCAATCACTTCGTGGAAAGACACATTCCCCGAGCTACGGTCGGGGTGTGTTAATGGTTTGCTTTATGACACTGATGTACATACATTGGAACTATCGCAGGTCAGTCTAGTGATGGATGAGACTCTGGACTTTCTCGATGTGCTGTGCATACATGACGGCGAGATTTGTATCGACGAGGACGAAAAGGTTATGTTTTTCATTCAGCTATCACTATTACTGATTGACTCAGCAGTGGCACCGGAAATCCTGCTGATCAGCTGCACTGATTTGACGCTGCGGCTTGATACGAGCACTGGTGGGTGGAAAAACGAAATGTTCAAGAAGTTGATTGATGAGATTGACAACTACAAACAAGATACACATGCCGGCTCGCTAACCCTGGAGATTGGGATTATAAGCGATGTGAATAAAGCTCAGGCAAAAGTGTTGAAACAGCTTTTGCGGCCATTCTACAAGACCATTACCATCGAGATTTTATATACTAGCACAAAAGTGCCATGGAAGGCTGTTGAAGTGTTGAAACCAGAAAAGCTATCTCTAAATTCTAGACTGTAGACTTCACAAGTCGCAAGTGATCTATATATAATGGTACGGCTCAAAAACTATATTTATCTATTCTCGTACAATTAAACCAGCAAACCCTTGTCCGGTAGAAGTGCACATTGACAACACCCCAACTTGTTGATTCCTGGTGTGGAGCCCGTTCAACAGAGTAGCGACAAGTCGACCACCAGTAGCACCCAGTGGATGGCCCAGAGCAATGGCGCCACCGAATGGGTTCACTTTTTCCATCGGCACGTCCAATGTTTCAATACAATAGAGCGATTGACTAGCAAACGCTTCGTTCAGCTCAAATATGTCAATATCTTTGGTGGTGAGCCCCACGCTTTTAAGAAGTTTTGGCACAGCAACAGACGGCCCGATGCCCATGATGTTACCAGACACGCCAGTGACAGCAGAAGCAACAAATCTGCCAATTGGTTGTAGGCCAAGGCTATCGGCTAGCGACCGTCGCATTACAACGGCTGCAGATGCTCCGTCCGTGATTTGAGATGCCTAATTGCTTGCAGTTAGTATGCGGTAAAAAGAAGGTGGGGACTAAACCTACGTTGCCGGCGGTAGTCGTGCCGTCTTCATCAAAGACTGGTTTCAAGCTCCCGAGCTTTTCAAGCGAGACGTTGCGCCGGATACCATCATCTGCTGATATTGTGGTGTTGCCTGCTTTCACTGGTACGATTTCGTTTTCAAAATACCCTTGGTCAACAGCGGCTGATGCTTTATCGTGGCTGTTCTTGGAAAATTCGTCTTGATCGGCTCTTGAGATGCCATATTTTTTCACAATATTCTCTGAGGTCACCCCCATTGGCATGAGTACATCAGCGGCTTCTTGTACCCCGTTATATTTGATATTATCCGCCAAGCGGGCCGGAATTCCACGGCCGGGGAAGTAATCGTTCGTCATGCTTTCGACGCCCGCCGCGATACCCGCGTTGATCCATCCTACCTTGATTGATGCGGCGAGGTAGGACAGTGCTTGTGCTGATGATGCGCATTGCCGGTTTACTGTGTTGGTGGTTGTAGTAGTAGGAAATTCGAGGCTTTTCACAGCGGCTGCAGATACCTTTTGGCCACCAAGAGTCTGCAAAACGGTACCAACAGTCACGTCTTCGATAATCGACTTGTCAACGCCAGACTTTTCGATGGCACCTCTCAATGCAACCTGTAGCAACTGTTCTGGGTATTGTGACGCCAGCTCGCCTTTATTCGCTCTAGTGAATGGCGTTCTTACTGCGGAAATGACTACCACATCCTCTGCGGCTTTTGCAAGGACTTGCGACAACCCTCCTACGTACCGTGACATTATTTATATTTTATATCTTGACTGAACAGAAAGGGAATGGCATTGCGAGTCTTATAGTATAGAAAAAAAAAAAAAAAAAAGTATGTGCACTTCACTGCGGGGGGATTTTCGTTTGAACCTCGAAACGTGTGGGGGTGTCTCTTCGGTGAATGTATTCCCCGCGCGGGCGGAAATCAGGCATACATACCTTATCCGCGAGAGCTTTTAAATTCGGAATAGAGATTACCCCAAAACAAGATGAGCCTACATATATATTTTCATTCCTCTCTCTCTTCCTTCTAGATAATATACAAGAAAGAAAAAAAAAAAAAAAAAAGAAAAGCTCATGCTCTTGAGTAAATTTTCAACCGTATTCCGTGCCTCGCGCGGGCTGCGGCTCATCTCCCAACAAATCGCGCTGCGACCGTTTACAAGCAAAGTGACAACACCTGAACAAGCATTAGCACCAATAGAATCCAGCATCACGCTGCTCTGTGGCGGATTTGGCTTAAGTGGCGTGCCGGATACGTTAATCGACATGCTTGAAAAGAACCAATCTGTGCAGAACATTACCGCGGTGTCAAACAACGCCGGTATCGACGGAGCTGGGCTGAGCAAGTTATTAAAAACTGGCCAGATCACCAAAATGATTGCATCATATATTGGCGGAAACAAGACGTTTGAGCAGTTGTATCTCACTGGAAAGATTGACCTGGAACTGACACCACAAGGTAACATTGCTGAACGATGCCGAGCTGCTGGCGCCGGCATCCCCGCATTCTACTCACCAGCCGGCGCCAACACCTGGGTAGAAGAAGGCAAACTGCCTGTCCGATATGACTCTGAAGGGAATGTCATCAAGTATAACAGCCCAATGGAGACACGTGAGTTTGACGGTCGGAAATTCTTGCTCCAACGTGCCATTGCCGGTGACGTGGCGTTCGTCAAGGCGTATAAAGCCGACACTCTTGGAAACTGTTACTTTAAAGGCGCGTCTCGGAATTTCAATTCGGTAATGGGCCGGGCTGCAATGTACACTGTCGTTGAAGCTGAAAACATTGTCGAGCCAGGCGAGATTGCAGCTGAAGATGTACACTTGCCTAGCATCTACGTCAAAGCTATCATTCAATCACAGACACCAAAGAATATTGAAATTGTCAAGAACCAGGAGGAAGGTAATGACGTTGATGGTGATGTAATCACGGACAGCAACCGCGCCAGGATTATCAAACGAGCCGCATTGGAGTTTAAGGACCATAAGTTCGCCAACCTCGGAATCGGCATGCCTACGCTCACTCCATCATACATGCCACCAGAAACTGATACCACGTTCCAATCCGAAAACGGCATCTTGGGTGTTGGTCCATACCCAGTCAAGGGTCAAGAAGACCCAGACTTGATCAACGCTGGTAAAGAGACAGTGACATTGAACCCTGGTGCTTCATTGTTCGGGTCTGAAGAGTCGTTCGCCATGATCCGGTCTGGTAGAATCACTTTGGCCATGCTTGGTGCGATGCAAATCTCCGAATTTGGCGATTTGGCAAACTGGGCGTTGCCTGGTAAGGTCAAGGGCATGGGCGGTGCGATGGATTTGGTCGCGAACCCATCCAAAACCAAGATTGTCGTAGTCACTGAACACGTTGATCGTAAAGGTCGGCCAAAGATTTTAAACAGCTGCATCTTCCCGCTCACTGGTAAGGCATGCGTGTCCCGAATTATCACCGACTTGGCCGTGTTTGACGTCAACGCGTCGAGCGGTTTGGAGCTTATCGAGATTTTCAGCGATACTACTCTCGAAGAGGTCCGTGAAAAGACTCAACCGTCTTTCACTATCAGCCCAGACTTGAAAATCATATCATCTAAAAAATAAATAAGTTTTTAAAAATTTTTTCGTTAACGGTTACGTTAAAAGAAGTGTTTGGAACTTAAATGTGAAGTGGCATGATCCAGGTTTTACCCGAGTAAAAGCCAGGAGAGCCTTGCCCTAGTTTATAATTATAAATAGCCGTGTAATTCCTCAGGATAAAGGGGCACCGAATTTATTATTGATAAAATGGATGATGAACCAGTAGTTCCTCAAGCATGAAGTGATAAGGAAAGTTTGAAGGACAAGCTTTTGCGTTATTGAGTGAATGGCGATCGGCAACTAAATGGTGGAGGAGCACCGCTGTTGAATGCAATAATCATACCGTCCACTGTAGACCAGCTGCCCAATGCAATCACCGCCAATGAAGCTACGGCTATAGTTAAATCAAACACGCTCAAATACCAGCCTGGAAGAACCGCCTTGCGCCACCATTCACCGCTCTTGAATGAAGTAGGAATATTATTCTTGAATGCGCTCAACCGGACCCTAAAAATGACCATCAAAAGAGGTGGCAAGGTGTACGTGAATGGTACCAATGCAATGGCGCCAAAGAACCCACTGATATTGTTCAGTTGCGGAACTGCAGCAGCAACAATGAATGCAATAATGTAGTAAAACACAGACATGCCCATCCAAATTAACCGGCCTTTTTTGGTCACCATTTCCGGTCCTTTGAACACTTTATGCACCAGGTAAAAGTAAAGGACTTTGAGGCCGATATTGGCGTACAAGATGGATGCAACACAACCAATGACCAAATTGATCGCATTGATGGCAGTCTGCCAGGCATATATGGACATGCCTTGGTTCGCTGGGTTGACACAAAACTGGCCTTGCTGGGAGTACACATACGCGCCATACATTAGATAAACAGCGATAATGACAGAAAATGCAGTGACCATGCCTCGCCAAAAGTTTCGTCTTGGGTGTTTGACTTCATTGTGGAATTCAATAATCATAATGTTTGCAGTGTAAGCATAACAAATATTAGACACCGCAATCAGCTTGGTTGCAAACGTGGTTGGGGCAATCGCGCTGGTAATGACAGTATGGTCAGTGATGACCATTTGGTTCAACCCAGCTGCAGCTTCATAGTTTGGCGCTGAATGGGAAATAACGCCCATTGCGGAAAACAAGACGAATAAATTAATGACAACATTGGCGATGGTGATTCGACCAAGCTGATGCAGACTTCGAATTTGGTTCACAATCAGACAAAATGCAGCAATCGCGACCATAAAAACAACATAACAGCCTTTACCCTTTGCGATTTGCGAAATGGACTGAGCATTGGTCAAGATTGGACCAGAAACAAAGAAGATGAATTGGATGGTTTGCATGATGAAAATAAAGACGCGTATGATTCTGCCCCAATTACCACCAATCACTCGCGACGGAAGATCGCTGAAGGTAGTCATTGGGAACCGGCTTGAAGACAGGTTGAGGTACATGACGGACATTTGCATGCCAGTGTAAAATGCAATTACCCCAAACACCAAGTAGATGAGAATGCCTGGGACATACCCCAGCTGAGCAATCGTCCAGGGCGTGGACTGTGGGCCCATAACGTCAGTCATGATCAAACTAAACAGCTTGAACCAACCAGTGGTTCGTAGCGCCCGGTTGGTAGCTCGCATCTCGTCTTCAAGCCCAAGCGATTGAATTAATTCTTGGACCCGATGTAGGCTCAACGATGAGCCGCCATTGTCCTCTTCATACTCATGCTGCTCAAGCTCGCGTTCCATCGCAGCATACTTGAGTGAGACGTGGAAGGGAATCTCTTGTGTATCGATGTAATAGTCTTCAATGTCCCCTTTTATGACAGAGTCTTCCGCCGTGACAATCCCACCCTTTTCGTGTGTTTTACTTTCACTCATTTTTTATCGAAAAAATATGTAGTCGCAACTGTTTTGAGATTAATGCAGTATATGGGAGCTCTTTTTATACAATTGAGATCGGTCTTTTTATGTTGAAAGCGTGGACATTATCCGTGGAAGTGTATTTTCTTTTTTTTTTTTTTTTTTTTTCCCCTCGAAGGTTGTGATGATGAGCCTGCTTAACGTAATATGCAGTACGCTTATATAGTAAAAAGGCAGAGATAGAAGCTTGCAACAACCCCAGCTCTTAAACGCTTATCTGGGGTGCGTCGACGTGACGCTGCTCATGAATCAGTGGTCGCCCCGCGCGGCGAATGCTTTTTCCGAGGTGTAAATTAATTAATGCGAGTGATAGCGCCCAGACCGACTTCGCGCTTATTCTTATGTCTATTGAAAATGGACTCCTCCTCAATATTGTGGGGTACAAGCTTGAGTGAACTTAAGGCACTTTAGAAATTGACGAATTACCGTACAGTCTCCCCTCTTTTTAGTACGCAGCGCGCTCCCCGGAAACAAGACACATCAAGTATACATGATATATATAGTCAGCAACCTCGACGAATCAAAATACAAACTTTCACAACCCCACGATATATTCACAATCCTGCTATAATTATCGTTGCCAGTATGGATATATGTTATATAGAACGATTTAACAAGTTTTGGTTTAGAAGGGGAGGTTCATAATCAAAAGACGTCTCATAAGATTCACTTCTATGTATCAATTAACTGATTCCAATGCGTCTTGTAAGACCTTTGCCAAATATAAAGCCTTTTCGTCTTGGTACCGTTGAGTCAGCACTTGTAGGCCGACAGGGCCATTATTAGACTTGGACAGATCGTAGCTCTTGTAGAAAGACTCTTCACGTTCCGATAATGGCTTTTCCAAAACGTCATCTGGAATCTTATCAATGGCAGTGTCGACCTTGGTGACTGGGATTACACAAGCTGGGTAATCCATAGCGTTCCAGTAAGCAGTGTAGCCAACGTATTGAAATGTATGGTGAGGAATACCACCAGAGACGGCGCATGGACTGAGCAAAGCGTCAATTGGCCGGCCGGTACAAGTCTTGGAAGCTGTTTCCTTCCATTGATGGAAATTGCCACCAGCAATCGCGATTCGTTCATTCTCACCGGTAAAAGTCTTAGAACTTGGCACGTCGGCCCAAGTGATTTCTCGGTTTTCGAGGTGAGCTGGAAGCATTGGCTCGCCCTTCAATGCTTTCTTGAGATCTACACCGGCATCTGCAGAGAAGAATAGCTCCTGCAGATCGTTCATCTCACCGGCGCGCACCGGAGACCAGTCAACCACCTCATGACCTTGCTTTTTCAACGCTTCAACAGCCATTGTCAAAGCACGAGTGACGGCAGACGTAGGCCGCACAACCTGATCATCCCACAAGATACCAAATGCAAGCTTCTTGTCTCTGAGTTGTGGTTCCACGTCTCGCCATGGGATAGGCACACACGAATTGTCAAACTCGTCAAGACCAGCATTGAACAGCAGCTTGGTGATGTATCCAAGAGATTCCAAATCGTTGGCCATTGGGCCAGTAATGGACTCGTAGAATGGTTGGCCCTTGGAGACGGATCGGCAGCCACCGTTGGAGATTCTGCCAGATGTGCCCTTCAATCCGTAGGTACCATTATGAGTGGATGGGATTCGGATACTACCAGCAATATCCGAACCAACACCAGCTGGTGCACCCCGCATAGCAGCCAAGACACCTTCACCACCACTAGACCCACCGCAGATGGCATCTCGGTTGTGTGGGTTCAAGGTTCGGCCCAATACACGAGTATCAGTCTCGCCCCACATCATGGCAGTTGGGACGGTGGTCTTGCAGTACAAAACAGCGCCCATGGATAGCATGACATCAGCCAACACCGAGTTATTGGTGGCTTTTTGGTCGACAGAGAAGCTGGCAAGACCAATGCCGGTGTAGGTGCCCTTGACATAATGGCAGTCCTTCAACGACACTGGGATACCGTGCAATGGGCCCATCAACTTACCTTCTCGTTGGTAGTATGCGTCGAGTTCTTTGGCTCTTTCGATACCTTGTTCAAAAAACATGCATGATAGACAGTTGGTGACTTGATGAGCTATGGCAGCTCGGTGGGCAAATGCAGCGGTGACTTGTTCAGCTGTCCACACCTTGCTCGTAATCTTTTTCAAAAGTTGTGGTACGTTGCTCTCCGTGATTTCGAGCTGGAGGTCTGACAATAGCCCGCTCTCTCGTGGGAAATCAATAACGTTCTTGACATCATCCCCTGGCAACTTGTCTTGTGGGATCTTCCACTCAGCTGGAAGCTCCGATTCTCGTCGTTCTTGTGTCTGTTGCACCCATTTCTTCCATTCTTGACCCTCTTGCGTCATGATTTGTGTATAGTTTCTATTTTGAAAGACTTCGATGATGATGCATACTGGTAGGTATTTATTGAACCAAGCTCTCTGCCTTACAGTGGGGTAATGGGACGATAAACCTCGGACAAAACTAATCCCGTTGACTGTTGCGTGCGCGCCCATTGCCCATTGTTATAAAGCGTGCGGAGCCATTCTCGGCCATAGCTTCTACCCGAACACGATCCGACAGTAGAACTGAAGAGAGCACTTAACGGAACGGATCTGAAAACCATGATATCAGAATCTTGCCCTTATCTGATTGATTAAGTTGGCGAGGTTATATATCACTGAAAATAGCCGCCATACTATTTTCTCTAGCTTTTCGCAACAAAATGACTCGACAAAAAACAGTAATCATCGTTGGTGCCGGGTTTGCCGGCATCTCAGCAGCAGCTAGCTTGACAAGAAATGGCCTCAATGTAACCATTTTGGAAGCTCGTGATCGTACTGGTGGGCGGATCAAAACTGTACGAACAAAAGACGGCCAGTCGTACGAACTCGGCGCGTCTTGGCTCCATGAGACGTTAGAAAACCGCCTGTTTGACAAGGCTGTTGACGACGGCATTGGTGTCTACTACGACGACAGCGGGTATGCTTACTTCGACAAGAGCGGCGAGGTTCCTCCAAAGACTAGGTTACACCGTGTAATGGCCGAAGTTTACGAAAAGGCTGCGTTTGATTACAACCACACAGACTTGGAGGAAATGTCGTTGAAGGATTATACCACCAGATACATCAACAACAATAAGCTCTTGACCGATTACCAACGAGAAAAAGCTCCAAGCTTTGTACGAAAAGCCGAGCTCTTTTTTGGAATTTCATGGGAAGAGATTCCGGCAAAGTTTTGCTACGCCCCGCCGTGCGGCCGAGATGCATACGTAACTGGCGGGTTTGATACAATCTTTGAGTCGGTATTCAACGAAGCCGATCAGAGCCGATTGGTGCTCAAGCTGAACACTGAAGTTGCCTCGATCAAGAACCATGATGATGGCAGCATTCAAGTCACCGATACCAACGGTAACGCGTATAATGGCGATTTTGCAGTCGTCACCATTCCATCTGCCGTGCTCAAGGCCGAATCGCGACGGTTGTTTGGTGATGATGTGTTACCACCATCATTACAAAACGCGATCGATAAAGGGGCTGTAGCCACCTTAGGTAAGGCCATTTTTGAATTTGAAGAACTGTTTTGGCGAACTGACCTCGACCGGTTGATTCTGCTGAGCGAATACAACGACAAGAATAACGGTGAAGAGACATGGACCAGCCCCGTGGCATTCATCAACGGGTACAACATCTACAAGCGACCTTGTTTGGTGTCGTTGATGTCTGGTGCGATGACTAAATATCTTGAGCGAAATCCTGAGAAGGCTGCCGAATACTACAAGCCACTGCTCCAACAGATTAGAGTTGATAAATCCAAACCATTGCCAGAGATTAAACACGTTGAGGTGACTGATTGGTCCACCGACAAGTACGCACAAGGCTCATACTCGGCTTTGGGCACTGGCGTCAACCCAGAAGAAGTGATGGGCCCGTTTATTGAAGGATTTGGTCGAATCCGGTTTGCTGGCGAGCATACCTCAATTTTGGGTGTGGGCTGCACACACGGCGCTTACGAATCGGGCCAGCGTGAGGCTCAATGGATTGTTGACCATCTAAACGAGGTCAACATGGGCGCACTCAATATTAAAGAATAATTAGATTTTAAATATTATTTCTGACTATATGCTTTGACCGAGTAGAAATGACATGAACCACTGCAGTTGAGCACATTCCCATGCCAATCAACCCCACAAGCAGTCCACACGCCCGAGTCATTCCAAGGCTGTCGAACATTGGTGGAAAGTAGAACGGACCGATAAACCCCCAGGACTGCCGTACAACATTGATGAATTGGCCAATTGCCAAGGACTGGAGGTAGTCAACATCAATGGCGTAGGTGATTAAAGCAGTGGTCACCATTTGGGTACCGCCGTTTGCAATAGCAGCACCGACCAATGGGGTAACGTTCCAAGTTTCTGCCTTGTCCAACATGACGCCCCATATAATAACACCAACCATAGCCAATATAAATCCGTTATATGCGATCCACAGCCTGTCCTCAATTACGCGCTGGCCGCCTCGCTGCTTGGTACGGTACCTCATCCACCAATCCGACAATGGACCCGCAAACACTTCACCTACACCCGTACCAATAATGAGTGACAAAAATTGGAGGCCGATTTGCTGCGAGTGGAGGCCGAATCTCTCGCCAAACACCTGTGGCACTTCCACGCTCATCAGCACGTTGGTGTAGCAGAATGTGATGGAATACGCCGCAGCAGTGATAAAAACCCGATAATTTAGAAATTGAGCGAACGGGGCGGTAAAGTCGATAATTGAAACTCCAACATTTTTAGACTTTGTAACAAGGCCAAACCAGATTTTATCTCCGTTTTTGTGTTCCTCGCCAACGCCGCGGAAGAACAGCGTCTCGTCAGCAAACATCCAGCCGCAGAACAGAACAAAATACATGCTGGCAAATACCCAATAAACCCATCTATACCCCACGTGGTGTTCCACAAACCCCATCAAGAACGGACCAGTTGGCACGCCTACAGTAGCCATCACTGCCCACCACCCGTTCCGGCTACCTCGTTGGTGGCTAAAGCAAACTTCACTCACCACCGCGCCGCCTACAGCCATAACCGGAGACGCGAATAACGCAGCTACAATCCGTGTTGCGAGTTCTTGGCTGTACGTCTGGCAAAACCCACTCCCTATGTTGGTGACGCAGGCCAGCAGAGCAGACGCCATCAGAAACGGCCGCCGGCCATACATGCGCATAAATGGAAGGACAAATATAGGAGCCCATCCAAAGATTAGGATTTGAGAGCTGGTAAGGTAGGAAATATCGGAGATTTCCTTCCCATAACCCTTCGCGATGGCTTGGTACCCAGGGATGATACCCGCAGCCATGAACGTGGCGGCCATGTTCTGGGTGCCAACCAACATGACATGGAAATCCTTTTTCCATGATGGCCAATTTAACGGGTCTCTGGGATTGTTGGATGGCATGGGGTTCAGCTCCAATGTGCCATGACGTTCTAATATGTAGCTGGTGTCTTGTATCTTCTCGGTACCGGAGCTAATTTCATCTTGTTCAGACATGTCTATTGGAGAAGAAATAAATTTAGTACCGTATCGCATTACTTAAATACTCGGGCAATACAATATCCGCAGTCATTACAACTTTACGATTATTATATATATTATAATACTTAATTTATAATTAAGCGTCCAAATCTACCCCGTATAGATATATATATTGCGGGGGAACGGGTCGCATGCATGCATGCCTCAGGGTCGTTGGGCTATAATGAGTTTACAGTTCATTCAAGGTGAAAGCATAGGATCGCAAAGAATAATTTAATATCTGGGACTGCGTGCGGCTTTTGCGCCCGCGCCGGATGGAACCCCCCACCACCTTCAACGGGGAATACTTTCACCGTATACGAGAGATACTTATATATCTGCCACCAAAACGTTCATTTTTTTCTTTCTTCCTTCCCCTTCTTGAATCCATAAAAACAAGAGAGAAAGGAAGAAGAATAACAAAAATGACAGTATCTACACTAACCATCAATGTGGTGGTCGTTGGGGCCGGTCTTGGTGGTCTAGCAGCAGCATTTGGGTTTGCACGAGCCGGTCATAACGTTATAGTGCTAGAACAAGCACTGCAGCTTGGTGAAGTGGGCGCAGGTATCCAAATCCCACCAAACTCAGCACGGATCTTGACCGAATGGGGATTGAAAGATAAGATTGAGAAACGGGCCATGATTCCAAGCAACTTGTTCTTTCGATCTTACAAAAACGGTAAAATTATCTCACACCAGCCGCTCTACCCATACACCTCCGAGGCATATGGCTACCCTTACTACCACATCCACCGAGCTGACTTCCACAATGCTCTTGTCGAGGCAGTATATGAACAAAATGTCGACCTTCGACTTGGCCAACGCGTCGAGTCCATCAATCCAGCCGGCACCGAAGTTATCACCACCGAGGGCGTTCGATACACCGCGGATTTGATCATTGGCGCTGACGGGTTGAAATCCAAAACTCGTTCATTGTTTGCCGGTGCTGAAGCCTACAACACTGGACAAATGGCGTACCGGATGTTGATCCAAACTTCCAAGCTGCGCGAGCACCAAGAATTGAAGCATTTATATGAGACTCCAAACTTGAACTTTTGGCTTGGACCAAATATGCACTGTGTCGTGTACTTTTTGCAACAAGGCGAGCAGTGCAACGTGGTTATTATTTGCCCGGATACTCTCCCAGAAGGTGTGTCTGTCCAAGACGCTGATGTTGAAGAAATACGGGCATTGTTTAAGGACTGGGACCCAACCTTCCAAACCTTGATCTCGTTGGTTGACGCAACAAGCAAGTGGCGGCTGCAAAACTCCAAAGAATTGGCCTCCTGGGTGCACGCTACCTCCAATGTTGTGTTGCTTGGTGATTCGTGCCATGCTACTTTGCCATGTTTGGCTCAAGGTGCTGCCTTGGCTGTGGAAGATGCTGGTGTATTGAGCGAGCTGTTCAGCCAACTAGAATCAAAGGACCAGATCCATTCATTTTTGTCAATCTACGAAGATTTGCGGAAGAAACGGACAACTCGAGTGATTGACGAATCGACCGATTTGGGCAATAATGTGTTCCATCTGCCAGATGGCCCGCTGCAAGTAGCTCGGGATGAACAACTGGCCATGGACCCTCCACAACCCGGCTGTCCAAATAAATGGGCCGATCCAACGTTCCAAAGGTTTTTGTTTGCATACAACGCATTTGCTGAGGCCAAGAAGGGTCTAATAGCCTCTCAGCAGCAACAACGACCTATAGGAAAGATTTAGTAAGCTATAGTTTTATATTTTATACGTATGAAAATATAAGGACGATAACAAAGGAAAAATACAGCACAAAACACTATCTGTGAATACGATACTTTCTACACCCCTTAACACCCTTATAATTATGTTTATATTTCAGACCACGATGCTATCGGAGTTCCGATACTGGGAAAAGCTTTCCCCGATGACCACTAACGTACCCCACCAAGGCCTCGTTATGGTGCAAGTTACGATCAGCGTTTCTAGCAAGGCCTCAATATATATTTATACAATCAAATATCTTTTTTTCGTAGATTTCTTCTCCCCATCTTTAACGAAATACAAATAATGACCAATTCGGAATCAACATCCGGAGGTACCCGTGGTTTTGGAGCCATGACCGACGAGACAATCACTCCAAATGCCACCGCCATGAACAGCATGTCTGGTGATCCACGTATAAACTACCTGATGAAGCGGCTAGTTACCCATCTTCACGATTTTGCTCGAGAGACACGTCTCACCACTGATGAATGGATGAAGGCAATCGAGTTCCTGACCAAGGTAGGAAAGACATGCACCGATACTAGACAAGAGTTTATTCTGTTGTCAGACGTGTTGGGTCTCTCCGTGCTTGTTGATTCGATCTCCAACCCCAAAAAGGAAAATGCCACCACCGGTACCCTGCTAGGACCATTTCACACCCACGACTCAAACGAGTTTGAAACCGGCGATTCGTTCTGTTCAGATGGTAAAGGCCAGCCATGCGCCATCTACGGCCGGGTGTCTGACACCGATGGAAATGCAGTGACGGGGGCTAGTGTGGAGCTTTGGGAGACTGACGAGACTGGTCATTACGACACCCAATATTCTGACCGCGAAGGTCCGGATTGCCGTGGCATTTTCCACACCACTGATGATGGTGACTATGTCACGAAAGGTATCGTGCCGGTATCCTACCCAATCCCTCATGATGGACCAGTTGGCGGGCTTTTAGGTGTTCTTAACCGACACCCGTACCGACCAGCTCATATCCACATTTGGGTCAAGAAGGAAGGATACAATGACCTCATCACCGCATTGTACATGAAAGGAGACAAGTATGAAAACAGTGATGCCGTGTTTGGTGCAAAGAAGGATTTGATTGTTGAGCCAAAGAAGATTGAGGACCAGAAAATGGCTGACCAGCTAGGTATGCAGGTGGGCCAATGGTACATCAACTTTGACATCTGTCTCATGACAAAGAAGGACGGCGACACCTTGTTCGAGCAAAAGTCGAAGGAGTATTTAGAACAGAACGGTATCTCGGCTAAGCTAGCTAATGGTGTCCCAGTATCTGATAATTAAGTAGTGAGTAATAAGTAGATAAGGAATATTGGTTGGATGATAGGGGACTTATATAGGCTTCCTGAGCTCAGTTTAGTTGCCTGTGTTTCTTTCCGACCTCCTAAAATGGGGAACGCGAAAAAAAAAAAAAAAAAAAAAAAAAAAAAAAAAAAAAAATTTAGTCACGCGCGTGCCTAGTCGCCCAAATAAGTATGCGCAGGCCATGACTTCCAAACTCTTTAATCGATATCGATTTATAAGTATACACCAAGCTAATGTAAATAACCTGTGTTATATATTTCTGGAAGCGTTGGGTGTGCCATCATGGGCTGTAATGACCTGTTAAGGCAGTACTAAAACTTTTATATATTTACTAGACATTTGCGGCTCATCCATAGTTATAACGAGCACAGAATGCCCCAGCTGACCATACCTTTAAACTATCTATTTTGTTACGTATACTGTGATGCAGACTGAGTATCAACACTCTGTTTAGAGACCTTCATTTGACTAGATAAGGGGCCACACCATCACATAGAATTGAGATTGTATCTAAACTTTACCAGAAGCGCTGACTTGAATTAATACCACACAGCGCCAGGACACTGCAGGAATTGGAACATGAAATAGCAACAGCCGTAGGAAAAATGGGTGCTCCCAACTCTCTATTAATTTAAATCCCTGTTGCTCAACTAAAATAGAATTACAACTTTGGACCTAAGCTATCAATCTAACCTTGCTCCTTCCTCAAGCAGATTCTGCACTTCAGGCTTTTCTGACTCGGTTTTGAAATCTGGCCGTGGCATTTCAAACCCTTGAGTTGTCCGGGCGTACGTGATACCACCAAGCCGGCTTACTGGCTTCAACTTTTCGATATCGATAATATTCTTATCGTCATTGATCACATCATCCCGCACGTGGAAGTTGACACCTTCAACAATGCACAGAATACCAGTCTTTTTTTCTGGGTCCGACTTGGAAGTCCATTCGTGATGATGCAACAGCTTTGCTTCGACGGAGAAGGCTGATTCAGCAACATGTGGCGGCTTGACAAGCTTTGATTCGATCGGCGTCAATCCAGACAGCTTCCATTCATCCACTCCTGGTGGGCTATCAATGCTGCAGTAGTTGGCTGCCTCCACAAACCACTCGGAGATGATGTTGATTGTGAGCTCGCCCGACTCCAGAACGTTTCGACACGTGTCCTTAGCGTTACCCTTGCCACCGCTGAACCCGATACAGAAAATTGGAGGGTCGTGGTTGACGACGGTGGTGTATGAAAATGGAGCCAAATTCCGCTCGCCGTCTTTGGAGATTGAAGAGACAAACCCAATCGGCCGCGGTACGATACCAGAAATTAACATCTTGTAGTTATCTACGGGACTTCGGCCATCCCCATACGGTGCAATCTCAATCTTATCGTGGCCTTTCCACCCACAGTCCGTAGCCCCTGTGCCTGGCTGCCAGTCCGGCTTAACAGTTTGGTTGTAGTGCCACTTTGCGTCGGCTTCAAATGGCTCACGTTGCGCTTCAACTTCTTTAAAGTTCCCGTGTGGGTTCCGCTTGATTTGGGACTCTAGTCCGAATCGTTGTTCTTTCCGCGTAGCCATTCTGATAATGTTTCGTGTAAGGGTCCGTTTGAATATCAACGAGGAATGCACCATATAAGTGTGGTGTGTGGGGGGAGGTGAG
>JAJLUJ010000204.1:5115-22898 GCA_030564235.1 Blastobotrys elegans
GCATTTTCGCATTTTCTTCGTAAACTTTTTTTTATCAATGCATGCAACAAAAAAAAAAAAAAACAAGGTATCAAAAAAAAAAAAATTTTTTTTTTTTTTAAAAGAACAAAAAACTCGGACAGATCAGCATAAAAACCCAAAAAACAGAGGAGGTTACAAACAGACTTTCAGACAATAGCTGGTGGTATTTACCACCAACCACCGCCAAAGTCGTTGTTACCCCAACCACCACCATTGCTGTTACCGTAGCCGCCGCCACCGCCACCACCGTAGTGACCACCGCCGCCGTAGTGAGATCGGGAATCGTGGCCACCGCCAAAGCCGCCGCCACCGCCTTGCTTTCGGTAATCGCGAGTACCAAATCGGCTACCACCACCGCCGCCACCTCGGCCACGGCCTCGACCGCCGCCAAACCCGGCTTCACGCAAGATGGATTCCAAAAAGGAAGGAATTTCTTGATTGGCTTCCTTCAAAATGTCAATCATCTCACGGACAATACCCTTGTTACCTCGGTTGAAAAAGGCAGTAGCAACACCAACGTTACCAGCACGACCGGTTCGGCCAATTCGGTGCACGTAATCGTCAATATCAGTAGGCAAGTCATAATTGATAACGTGGGTCACGTTTGGAATATCCAACCCACGGGCAGCCACGGCAGTAGCCACCATGATTGGGGCTCTACCAGTTCGGAAACTGTCCAAAGCACGTTCACGTTCTCGTTGAGTTCGGTCGCCATGAATAGAAGTGGCAGCAAAAGACTGTCGCAACAAAAAGTCGCACAGAGTATCGGCCATTCGCTTGGTTTCAACAAACACTAGCGTCAAGCCTTGGTCGCCAGAAGCCAAAATGTCAAGCAAGACAGACTTCTTGTCTTCATCCTCAACGTATTCAACTCGTTGGGTAATGTTCTCACTGGTGGACCCAACTCGGCCAACCGACAAGAAAATGTAATCCTTCAAAAAGTCACGGGCCAACATTTGGATATCCCGTGGGAAGGTGGCGCTAAACATCAAGGTTTGACGGTTTTGCACGCCTGGCATGTCTTCGCCTTCCACAATACGTCGAATCTGAGGTTCAAAACCCATATCCAACATTCGGTCGGCTTCATCCAAAACAAGGTATCGAATGTTTTGCAACGAAATCTTGCCTCGTTCCAGCAAGTCAACCAACCGACCTGGAGTAGCAACCAACAAATCGCAGCCTCGCTCAATCTGTTTCAGTTGGAACCCAATATCAGCGCCACCATACACAACGCATGGTCGCACCCAAGATCGATAGGCAAACTTTCGTGCCTCCTCATAGATTTGAGACACCAATTCACGAGTTGGGGCCAAAATCAACGAAGTTGGGTTGGCCTTTCGTTGGTATGGGTTGCTGCTTTGCTCAGGAACGGCGACTGGGCCATTCTTGAAAGATTCAGACAAGATTGGGAACAAGAACCCACCAGTCTTACCAGAACCAGTTTGTGCACAGGCCATCAAATCACGCTTGTTGGCGACGATTGGAATGGAGTACTTTTGCACTGGAGTTGGCTTGTTGTACTTGGCAAGGGAAATGTTGGTCAGCAAGTGTGATTCCAATGGAGGATCTTCAAAGACATTAACTGGGTCTGGAACGTCGTTACCAGTAGCTTCGACTGGAATTTCGTCATAGTTGTCAAAGTTGATACCGGTACCTTGGACAGTCTGGCCACCTTCTTCAGGAGTACCAAACAACTCAAGCTCCAAACGCTCGTTTCGTGGGCCTGGAATGTGCTTGCCGTCAATAAACTGGCCATCGTTTCGGCTTCGTCCACCAAAACCATTATTGTTGAATCCGCCTCGGCCACGACCGCCACCGAAACCAGCGCCACCACCACGGCCTCGACCGTAGCCGCCGCCACCACCACCATAGCCGCCGCCAAAGCCGCCACCGTTGCTATAACCGCCTCGGCCGCCGCCAAAGCCGCCGCCGCCACCACGACGATTATACGAATCGGATGGAGGAGCGCCTGCTGGGGTTTGGAACCCAGCTCGAGATCGATGCGGTGGGACATACTTGGCCGGTGCTGGAGAAGCACCATCCTTGTTGTTGTCCTTGACGCTCAACCCTTGCATGTTTGATGAAATATCAGCCATCTTGTGTTGTGTTGTGTTGTTGTGTGTTGTCACTTGAAAAAATGAAATGAACGAATAAAAAGAAATCTATCAGCTAGTAGACGTAGATGTAGATGTAGATGTCAAAAAGAAAGAATAAATAAATAAACTCGGTATAGTTATAAAGAGTAGAGTCGATTCTTTTTTGAATAGGATTGTTTTTTTTTTTTTTTTTTTTCTTCTCTCTTTCAAAATGAAAAAAAAAGGATTCGTGTGCTTGTCAGAAGGGAACGCTTTGAATTGAAAAATTTGCGCCCAGTTGGAAAAAAATCGGCGCGCGCAGGGGAGAGAAAGAGAGATTGGGACAATTAATAATTACCCGGCTTTTTCCACCGGTCCACCTTATAGGCTGGTCAAATTAAGGCTTGTAAAAGACCCACGGTAGACTGTCTCAGATCTTACATAAGCTTTCCGATCCAACCTTTTCACATCATGAAAGTTTTTACATAATATTAACCGAAACGTGGTCTCTTTTTTTTTTTTTTTTTTTTTTTTTTTTTTTCCCTTTCCTTTCCCTCTTTTCCACCTCTACCTCACACAGACCACCCTCTATGAACGATTCAATTGAATTCATCAAGACACCAGAGGCGCCGCCTCCAAAGCCGGCGAGTGACGCGACTGGTGTGAGAACGACTGCCTACCCAGCAATTCGGAACGGTGAACTTGTGGCTGAGGGTCCAGGGACCGATTCCTTCTCCAACTTTTACCTAGTGTCATTATTGGTTGGCGTTCCGTGGTATTTCACGTGGAAGATTGGTGCCGGATGGAAGACGTTTGTGCTCCTATTCTTAATATTCGGTCTGCCTATCTTGATTGCGTTTTGGAGTGTTGCCTCGACCTTTTCACCACGAATCAATGAAAAGTGTGCTTTGCCAAACAAGCCAATTGACCACTACCTTGAATTCCACGACGAAGCTTTGGCCGAAAAGTACCAAGGCAAGAAGATCCCAATGGAAACTTTCCAAGAACTATACTTTGACGGTAAAGTTTCGTTCAAGGGCGATGCGTTGGACGTGTTGGAGTACCGACACGATTGGGTCTGTTACCGGTTCACTATTGGTTTGTTCAAGTTTTTCCTTACCGGCATGATCCCAGAAGTCATTATGCACTCTCGGTCTCAAGATGAGGAACAAGTGCGTGATCACTACGACCGAGGTGATGACTTTTACTCGTGGTTCTTGGGTCCACGTATGATCTACACTTCTGGTATCATTTCCGATATCGACCGTGAAGAGACTTTGGAAGAAATGCAAGATAACAAGCTACGAATTGTTTGTGAAAAAATTGGTTTGAAAAAGGGCGAAAAGATGCTTGATTTGGGTTGCGGCTGGGGTACGCTAGCTCGGTACGCTTCTACCCAATATGGTGCGCACGTGACTGGTATCACGCTCGGCCGGAACCAGACAGCCTGGGGCAACAACAACTTGACCAAGGACGGCGTTGATTCACAATCCAAGGTGCTATGTATGGATTACCGTGATACCCCCGTCCCAGAAGGCGGGTATGACAAGATTACCTGTTTGGAAATGGCTGAACACGTTGGGGTGCGGAAATTTGGCCAATTCTTGCGTCAAGTTTACGACATGTTGGACGACGATGGTGTCTTCTTTTTACAATATGCCGGTCTACGAAAGTATTGGCAGTATGAAGACTTGAACTGGGGACTATTTATGAACAAGTACATTTTCCCAGGTGCCGACGCTTCCACCCCGCTAGGCTTTGTTATTGACAAGCTTGAAGGGGCTGGCTTTGAAGTTGTCAACATTGATACCATTGGTGTTCATTACAGCGCGACTTTGTGGAAATGGTACAGAAACTGGATCGGTAACCAAGACAAGGTTGAGGCCAAGTACGGCAAAAAGTGGTTCCGAATCTGGGAATTCTTTTTGGCCACTTCCACCATCATTTCTCGTCAAGGTTCTGCAACCTGTTTCCAGATTCAGCTACGAAAGAACTTGAACTCCAAGCACCGTATTGAAGATACCCCACGGCAGTTTGGTCTGCAAGTGCCTCAGCCGGCTGCTGGTAACAAGTGGCTTCCATCCGAATAAGGAAGGTGATGAACCAATAAATTTGAAAAAAAAAAAAAAAAAAAATAGAAAGAACTCTTGTACTATATATAAAAATAAAGCTCTCGCGTTTATTTGAAACAACTCTCCCACAGCAACAGCTATTTAATAGACGCGCGAGAAAGAGGAATACTAATATAGACTACTTACGCTTCATCTTTGGTGGGGTTTTTGGCCGCAGGTTGTCGATTTCCGGGTGGACTGGGATTTTATGTCCTCGGTCGCCGGCGGCCCGGTCAGCCGCATACGCGTGAGGCGTGAAGTTATCAAGCATAATGTCAGGCGAGACTACCACCCACCCTGGGCGAGGCCGCACAGGCTTATCAAACGAGGTCTGCCCAGGGACAATATGCAACCGCCGGTTCATCAAAGCAAAGTTTTCAATAATAGAATACATCTGCTCCGGGATGATATTAGCACGCGTATTCGAATCATCAAAAATCACATCGGTATCAACATTACAGTTGATCAAGTCCGTGTCCTCGCTTCGTCGCAACGTTCCCTTCAGCCCCATCAAACAATGCCAGGAAGATTTCACCAACGAATCGTCCAGCTGCTGGGTAGGGAAATGGAGCGAGTTTGTAGTAGTGCTGAAATACATAATGTCCTCACTTCGTCGGAACCCCCAGTGTTCAAGCGCTTGGCGTGCCATCTCGAGTTGGTGAGATGCCACCCAAATGAACAGCACGCTTGGCCGGGGGGTCAGTCGTTGGATTGGCAGGCTGACGAGCTGGTTGTAAGTAGGCAGCTGGTCCAAACACCCGCCAATCAACACAATATCAAACTGAGACGATTTCACCACCCAATTGTTCAGCTCGCTTGACATTCCGGATAGAGGAACCCGCTTCCCATACGGCTTCCCGGCATGGGCGAGGTTATGCTCCAGTTTCAGCTGGTGCAGCTTGGCTAGTTTGGGGTACCCAACTAACGGGTCGGCGGTGTTTTGGATGTGCGATTGAGGCAGCTCGTTGGTACGCACAAAGTGGTCACAATAATCATTTCCGAAATTATGCTTGGAGGAGTATTCTGAGCTGACGCTGGTGTTGGCGGTCGTGGCAGATTCAGCAGAGCCTGACGAGCTGGCGTGGTTGGCTCGTTTCTTGCCCATATTTTACCTGATTGAAAATGATATGGGGGTCGGGGGACATCGGAAGCCTTTTTATATATACCCAACGCGCGCCGATCACTCCATTCTTTTCACCAGCATCCCCTTCACATCAAGGAAAAAAAAAAAAAATAATCAATCAATAATGGAGCTGTTTAGCAGGATCACGGGGAGCCCTGGTAAACAAGCATTCCAGAAAATAAGCGACCCCAAGGCGCGATTCGATACAACAAAGGAGTCGGCCAACGAAATTCGGCGGATCGGCACAGGCGACTGGGAGGCCTTTGAAAAGCACGTCAACACACTAATCAGCGTGTTCAAAGAGGAGCAGAAACTGGCCAATGACGAGCTGGACGTGTGTGCGAAATGGTTCATGAAGGATAAGGGGCTGCTTGCCGTGTCTAATGCTGTCAAGTCGGCGCCAGGGTGGGTATACACCAACCTATTCGCTCTATTCCGCACATTATTCGACTCTGACCACGAGCTGATAATCCGCGACAAGGAGCTTGTCCAAGCCACAAACATTCTCCTACGTTCGGTAAACACCCTTGCGCTAGATCGACCGGGCGAGGAGGACTTTTGTCAGCTGCTTTTCATCATGGTGTCGAAGCTCAAGGCCAACCCTAGTGTCATTCCGGAATGGTTCAGTACAGGGGACGATGATGATACGCCCGAACACCACCGCGACGAGATGCCGCTGTTCTATTTATTAACCGAGTATGTGTACCATGAAGGGAATGTAGGCGAGTACGCGCGGACAGGCCTGTTGTACCTGGTCGATCTAGTCTCCCTGTCAACAACCCTCGAGACATGGGTGCTGGGTAGCGATCTATGCACTTTGATTGCTAGCGGGCTGGGCGCGCTGTATAGCCAGCTCAATCGCGGGTTGTTGAAACTGGACCGTCTGTCCAGCGAGCTGCCGGCGGTGGTGGCGTTGAGCATCGGCGAGAGTGACCCTGCCGCCGCAAATCGCAAGGCTAGAGATGAGGCGATGGAATACCGCCAGCATGTCGACAATTTCATCGCATACCTGCAGTTTTGGCAGGACATGATCAGCTACTGTAAAAGTATGGGGCTAAAAGAACAGCTCCTCGTCCATTTCGATGTGCTATTTGTAAGGCAGCTGCTATACCCTTCCATCGTCGAGTCCACCGATCATGAAGGCGGGTATTCAATCCCCACTCTGACCATATTCCGGCGCATTCTAGAAGTGCTTGACCACAACGAGCTTAGTGAGATTATCCTGCGTTACTTTCTAGGCCATTCGGAGCGCCGCCGGACTGAACAACACGACGATATGCTGCTACTAACCGACGAAAATGACGAGGTGCTGCTGACTCTACGCGATATCATTCTGACATGCCTGGATGGCGGCGATAATCTCAAGCTGGTCGCACTACAGCTACTAAGTGTGCTGATCCGGAAATTCTACCCCTATATTGTAGGCCCACTGCTGACTGTTTTAGCAGTCGACCGATGCCCTATCGAGAATGTGCCGGATAGTCTGTGTGTTAAGGAGCTTGGGCTGATTCAACAAATGAAAAGCGATATCGAGTGTCATGATGGAGATGATATTGAAGCGTACGAGTCGGATATCGAGCTGAGGATGGTCAATTACCCGTTTTTGCTACCCAAACAGGTGGCGTCGTTGCTTCCTCAAGAACGGCGGCGACGGCGCGAGATGCCGATTGATGGTACGTTGTATGAGCATGCCATTAAGCCCGAAGATAAGGTTATGAGACGATGTTATGAGCTACTGCTGGGGTACTTTGCCAACCCGACGGAGCTGAACTTGGCATTAACAGGGGTGTTTATGGAGCTGGGCATATGTGGATGGTGTACTCTACGTTCCTGGCTGCTGGTATTTGACACTAGCAGCGTGGGAACTGACATCCTCAAGAGCACAAAGGTGCTACAAGTGTTGCAGGATTTGAGCAACCAATACCAGCATTATAGCGTGACTGTTGAGAATTTCGCGCATGGAGTGAGCGAGTTTGAACGGTCCTTGAAGCTAAACGAAGAGATTACAGACGCCATGGGAGGAGGTGGGAATGAGAATGAGAATGATGAAAAGCCAGCTCCAATTGTCACGACTCCGGTGCGACGCGTCACGCGGTCATTTTCGCGACTGAGCTTACCAAAGTTGCGGAATTTGGACGATTCGCCAAAAGTATCGACGCTTTCCCGGACATCATCATCCACCACGCTAAACACTTCGCTATCACAACTAGATTCGCGGGTACGGCTAATCCAGCCTAGCGCGGAGACGGCACGGTCCATCTCATCAGTGGTGCACCAGCGCGTGCCAAGTGAGCTGGAGTTTGATACCGAGGCAGACGTGCGGTTGGCCCAACTGTTTGCTAATATTGTCATTTTGCGCGAGTTTGTAAAGGAAGTGGAGGCATTGATTCATGTACGTGCTTGGATTGTGGATCAGAAATAGAAAGGAAAGAAATACGTGTATTATAATACATTACTAAAGAATTGTGAAGACTTGTTCGGTGCTGGTAGGGGCAGGGGTAGGGGCGGCTGAACTACTATCACCATCGTCAACTGGAAATGGGAGGACTACAGCTTCACCTTCATGGTCGTTCAGATGCTCAGGAATGTGTCGCTTTTCTCCAGCAACAGAGTTGTCATCGCTAGATGGGGAAGTGGCGATGACCAAGGTCGATAGAATGGCGACAAGCGGGGTGGCAAAAAGTTTCATTGTAGTGTAATAAAAAAAAAAAAAAAAAACAATAATTGAAAATGGAAATGCGTGGACGTGTAGCTCCTTTTATAGACGCCGCCGCGGCCTATTTATAATTTACGTATACGCGCACTCACTTCACCCGCCGGCCACTATGAGGGATCGATCGGTACCAAGTACCATTTGATTGGGTATGTATACGTGTTTTAGCTATCTATAAATGATGGTCCCCTATAGGCTATAGCACACTCTGGTGCCCTTATAAGTAATTGATATTTGAATGCATGGCAAGGAGTATACATATATATACATACTTATAAGCTCAATTGCGAGGCTTAAACCCACATATGCTTTGATGTCGAGTTCTAAAAATAAATATACGTTTTTATTGGTTGCTAAAACGGCTCGGACGTTTTGCAGTACACGTGTCAATAGATGGCCACGAAACCTACCCATTCGGTTATCAGCTCAAATTGTGGTACGCTGACGTTTCATGAAAACTCGAGCTTGTAAGTGTCGTTTGAGTAGGTTGGGTCTAGAATATTGAGCCGCACGACATGTTAACTGAAAGAAAGAAAAGAAAAAAAATGGAATAATTCAATACAGTGCCTAGATCAGGTACTTGAAATCCTAATAATACAACTAATATATAAAAAATGGGAAATATACTCAAGCCGCTCTACTTTGGTAGGGTGTTTTGTAGCATCTTGTTCAAGTTGGCTAGCTTGGAGGTGTTCATGCGGTATTGTTGTCCCTGCTTGATCATCTTTTGAATATTCTTTTGCAAAGAGCCAGTCATTGGAGACAATGCAAGGTCGATACCGCCGCCAATAACATTACCGATAACAACTTCCAAGCCATCAGTAACAGACTGGAAGAATGGGCCTAGGATGAAGTTCGCCAATGGATCAGATAGACCAAAAGTTGCCTTATGGGCAATAGAGAAGATGGTGCCCAAAGAGGCATCAATTTGTCCATCGATACCAGCAATCAAGGCAGTAACAGCGGCTCGGCCACCGTGTGCCGGGTTGGTTCGGAATGAATGAATGACGCTTTGGATTCGTTGAGCTCCGTTGGTGAGGTGAGCTCGGCCATCCTCGAGAATACCGTATGGCTTTCCTCCTCGAGCTTCTAGCTGAACCATTTGTTCCGCTCCCACATCTGGTGTGGAGGAAACAAGATCCGCTGCCGGGCTTGCGGTTGGAATTGGTGAAGCCATGGCGATAGCTGCCACGGAAACATAAATAATATTAGCAAAGTGAACCATTTTTGATTGAGTAGAATAATGAATGAAATCAGATGGTTTATTTTTGAAAGAGAAGTGAGTAATGGATCCTCGAGTGGTGGAATAAGGAAAAGAAGAGAGAAAAATGTTGGAAAACAGGAAGAGTATTTATAGTCAAGAATTCGTCGATATCCTGGTCTAGTCCATAACAGTCGTGGTTCTAGATCTCGTTGGAAATTATAATAAGGTTCTCATGGAGAAAAGTAACCAGAAAAACTACCGGCACCGAAAGCGTGAATATATTTACTGTACAAACTTTAGAGCGGGCTCTCTAACCTTATCTTTTGTTCTCGTCGCGTTTCATATTTATACTTTAATATTGGCCAAGCTTCTTGTACCGTATATTTTTCGAGAGGTAATGGTTTCTGTAAACATAACCTAAAATCTCGGCATTACTAACCCTGCCGTATGAACTGGAAGCGTTACTATATAAACATTGGAGACAGTTTCATAGCCCAAATGTCAAAAAACCTTCAAGCCGCATTAGCATATGACCATCAGCCGCGAGGTCCCAATTTGTTTTTAGGTGATCAGCGTACAAGTTTCCATACATCGGTCTTCCCTAACTACCGACCCGTAGGAGGTGCCATCACATTCCGGACGCTTAATTGGGAAAGCGCCTTAAAATGTTTCCTGCACGAGTGCTTACAAGGATGATAACCTCTCCAATTGTCCCGCACATTTGAAAAAGTAAAGAAAAAGAAAGAAAAGAAGGGTATAAAAGGCGAGGCATTTTCCCAAATGGTTTTTGACTTTATGGACTCGCTCCATTACTTTCTCCTATGTCTATAACTTTGTGTATTAGGCTGCATGTATAAGTAAAATATAGCAACTAATTATAAATATATTA
This sequence comes from Blastobotrys elegans, assembly GCA_030564235.1. NCBI lineage: Eukaryota > Fungi > Ascomycota > Dipodascomycetes > Dipodascales > Trichomonascaceae > Blastobotrys > Blastobotrys elegans. The sequence goes on from JAJLUJ010000204.1 coordinate 15,252, forward strand.
CAAGCAAAAAAAACAAAACAAAGCACACACACACACCAAGCTGTGGTCGCTACCATAGATAATGGTCAATGCATTCAAAATCCAGCCATGAACGAATATACCCGATTTGTTTCACTTTATATATATATAGTACCCTTAGACTATAAGTTGAGAAAAAAAAAACCATTTTGTACGTGTTACTGTAAATAATAACTGTGCGGAGATTGTCACTCGTGGTATTAAAACCCAGCATACAGCCATATGAAGGAGCTTGAACAACACCATTATGTTCAGCCTATCAACTTGCCCGTTCTCTGGTAGCAAAAGCACGGGTATGAGGACTCGCTGCCCCGTTAAGAGAAAGAAGGAAAAACATTCCAACGAGTAACGTTTTCTAAAAATCGATATCAAACTCCTCTTCCTTCTCGATACTTGTCGACAGAGGCTTCTGCTGCTGTGTATTATTCCAATGGAAACTTCTCGACACACTATCAATAAACTCAGTTTTACCGGAAACAATAGTCGGGAAAGGGTATTGCGAGGCATGCACGGTCAGCGAGTCACCGTGAGCCAGCTCGATGCGACTTCGGCCATCAAACGACACCCACGCAGTCGACCGCGAGTCTGGTGGGATTTGCACACGCAGGTTCATTGAATCAGGCAGCAGCATTGGTCTGAAGGACAGAGTATGTGGACAGATGGGAGTCAGACACATTGCGGGGATTTCTGGATGAACCAACGACCCACCAGCACTCAACGAGTATGCAGTCGAGCCAGTCGGTGTAGACAAAATCAACCCATCAGCTTGCACGACAGTCAGCAACTTGTCATCGCCAAACAGTTCGAGCATTGCCAACCATGGGTTGGGTCCGCGATCAATCACGATATCGTTGACGACCTGGTGCGGCGGGCCTTGCTGCTCACCGCGCGCGTTGAATATACTACACGAAAACCGCATCCGTAGGTTGACTCGTATCTCATCGTCGAATACTTGCGCAAGGCATTCTTGGAAATTTTCAATGCGGTAGTTTGTCAAAAACCCTAGCGACCCCAACGCGAATGAGATGACTGGCGGGACCACTTTTTGAAACAACCGACCCACGTATAACGTTGTTCCATCCCCGCCTAACGTCACTACCAAATCCACCATATCCGCTGCTCCTTCTCTCGCTAGCATATCCTCAGTCCAGTAGAGAAGCTGGGTTCGGTAGTCTGGGTTTTGTTCGAGATACCCGGCGGCATCAAACCGGGTTGAGTTTTGCAGTTTTTGATCAACGTAGACTGTCATACCATATTCTTCCATGATCCAGATCGCCACCTCCCTAGTAATTTCAACTAGTGAGTTGTCTCTAGCTTTTGTAACTATCAGAACGGCGTTCACGTCCATGTGGATTGATGCCTGGCCCAGTTGATTCGCCAGGTTACGCACCCCAGTAGCGGTTTTGACAAGACGAGAGTGGCTCAATCGATCAGATTCTTTCAACGACAGCTCCTTCAACCCATCCATCACTTCATCAAATCGAGAATGGATCAGCGGAGTCCCGCTAAAGCTAGGCCGCGAGCTGATACGCCCACTGCGCCGGTGCGTGGTTGTGTTTGATGAATAGTAAAACGGTGTTGACACCCCCGAGGTTTGTTGCGAACCGGACAAGGGCGACGGCACGTCATTTGCACTGATAGTGGAAGATAAAGCTCCCGGCAACGCCACAGTTGCTGTGTCTATCAGCTCAGTTAGATTGGATGTCCGAGCCCGCGACATGTGTGTGTGTGTGTGTGTGTGTGTGTGATTTTCTTTCTTTTCTTTCCCCTTCTTTTCTTCGTTCAGTTTGTTTGAAAAGCAAAACAGCAACAGATGGAGAAGAAAGAGAGAGCTCGTTTAAAACGGTGGGTGGTTTATGGTGTGAAAAAAAAATGAGACGGAGGTCCGAGCCGAGTTAAACCCGGGACGGCACGTGATGAAAGATCAGGAGGAAGAAATATCACGTGTATTTCACGTGCATACAAAAACTCAAAAAAAATCCCCTGTTTTGGCCCAGCCTCTTTACGTGCTAAGTGTTATTTGGGATCGAGTACTTCATATTATTATATGAAACTTGTAGTATTTCATTCCCTCACTCCTAACACTTAATTCATTAACAGACAAACAAGAAGGATAATAAGCCAGACTCTTACAAAGTCCCTAGCTATCACACTCATCCCCCCTATTTTTATCAACTTTTGCCTACTCTGCGCACGCAAAAGGGGTAAGAACCCGAGGAAGAAAAAAAAAATTTTTCTTTTGCACACAAATCTGAATAAAACACGTATTGGAAAATTTCCTTCCTGCATGCTTTTTTCGTCTTCAACTTCTTCTTCTCACAACACACCCACGCCGTTCACAAATAACCCGGACGTTGAAGCCAAACGCGACGACGACTATTATTTCAAGAAACGGAAACAGTCAAGAATGATCAACTCTAGAAACCTGCGAGTCGTGGCTATTGCCGCAGTGCTACTGACACTGACCGTGTGGCTGTTTTCAAGCTCTGGGGTATCAACTTCATACATTCGACCTCATCAACAAGCACAAGCACAAGCACAAGAAGGAAACCCGCTACTCTGCACAAAGAGCTTTGACGGAGTGAAGCCAGTCCAACAATACGTTGTTATGGTCGATGCTGGATCATCGGGTTCCCGAGTGCACGTTTATGAGTTTAACAACTGCCAGGAAATCCCACAACTTGTCCACGAAGAGTTCAAGATGATGAAGCCTGGTTTGTCAAGCTTTGATACTGACACTGAAGGCGCTGCAAAGAGTCTTGATGAGCTGATGGATATTGCGGTGGCTACCGTGCCAAAGCAGTTTCAAAGCTGCTCTCCAGTGGCAGTCAAGGCTACTGCCGGTCTACGAATGTTGGGCGAGGAAAAGTCTGGCAACATTCTAAATGCTGTGCGAACCCGTCTAGAAACTAAATACCCATTCCCAGTCGTGGAAGGTGATGGTGTTTCGATCATGGAGGGTACTGATGAAGGTGTGTACGCATGGGTTACTGCAAATTATCTACTTGGCAACATTGGCAAGAAGGAAAAGACCCCAACTGCTGCTGTGTTTGATTTGGGTGGTGGGTCCACTCAGATTGTGTTTGAACCATCTTTCAACGTGCCAGGTGAGGTTATGCCGGATGGTGACCACAAGTATACTTTGGACTTTGGCGGACGACATTTTGAACTATACCAACACTCCCACTTGGGGTACGGTTTGAATGAAGCTCGAAAGCAGATTAACAATATGATTGTTCAAAACAGTGGCGTCACCACATCTGGCGCAACCGTCACTAACCCGTGCTACCCACCAGGCAGTGTTAGCGAGAAGGAAGAAGTTGAACTAACTGATAAGAAGACTTTGACTGTTAAGATGGTTGGTCCAAAGGAAGCTAGCCCTCTTCAATGCCGAAAGATTGCTGAAGACATTTTGAACAAGGACGGTGAATGTACCATGGCTCCTTGCTCGTTTAACGGTGTCCACCAACCTTCTCTGGTTGAGTCGTTTTTGCGAGATTCAGACTTGTACACCTTTTCCTTCTTTTACGACCGAACCTTCCCACTAGGCATGCCAAGCTCCTTCTCTTTGGATGAGTTGAAGGACTTGACCAACAAGGTTTGTAAGGGCGACCAGGCCCATGATTCGTTTAACGCGATTACTGGCGCCGTGGCGGAGTTGAAGGATAACCCACACTGGTGTTTGGAACTAAACTACATGACTGCTATTTTGCACACTGGGTATGATATTCCAATCAACCGTGAAGTCAAGATTGCAAAGAAGATTAAGAACACTGAACTGGGCTGGTGTTTGGGCGCTTCTTTGCCATTGCTAGACTCTACTAACTGGTCGTGTCGACGACAAGTATGATTTATTTTTTAGTTTTTTGTTTTTTGTTTTTGTTTTGTTTTGTTTTTCTGTTTGTTTTGAAGTATAGGCGTTATATATATATAAAAAGTGGAAATCTGAGACAATGTATTAATCACCTGGTGTAAACAACGTTCTACACCAGCATGTGTAGACTTGACAGATTGGAAATGGTCACAATAAAAATAAAAAAACCAACAACCTAATGATGATGGATATAGTCTATATATTTCTTTCGATGCAAGGTTCCCACAAACCGGCCATCCTTCACCACACAAATCACTCTAGCTCCCAACTTTGTAAACACCTGTTGGACCATGGCCAATGGAGTATGATAGTCCATACTCAACGGCGCGATATCAATAAACTGCGTCAAATCGGCCACATTTTCATCACCATCAGTAGTATCCGACTTGTTTGAGCCAAAATAATCTTCATCACCTTCAGCTGGTGACGACCCAGCAGCCGCGTAGTAATGGTGATACCGCGCCGCATCGCGCGTAGACATTTTGCACATGACATCAGCGGGTTCAGTTTCAGAATTTGTTTCAGCTGCCTTTTGTACAATCTGGTCAAGGGCAAACTCCAACTCTGGGGCGGAAATAAGTCCAACCAGTAGTTTACCGTCGACCAACGGTACGCACCCATCAAACTCGCCGCGTTCCTGAAGCTTGGTGAGCATGTACCGTAGCCTCGACACGGGTACTTTAGGTGTCTGAGACACGTCAATGAGCTCGGATCGGTGCGTCAATGTGACTAGATCTGCTAGAGACGAGTCAAACGCTTCATCGCCTCGATTATCCAAAAACGGAAAGTTATTATTGTGGATGATGAGCTCGTAAATTGACGATGGCTCCACCGCATTAGCCACCCAGTTCGCAACGAGAATGGCCAACGAGAACGGTAGGATATATTCCAACGAACCAGTCAGTTCAAACAGAATGATGGCCATAGTCACGTTCATACGCGTCACACCGGCCATAAACGAGCCAGCACCGGCCATTGCGTACACACCCGGAACAACGTATACGCCAACCGACCACGGCCACATTGGATGAATCTGGTCAAGGTACTGCATCGTTAACGCGGTGATACGCCCAAACAACGCTCCAATAGCCATTGAAGGGACATAAATCCCAGTCGGCACTTTGGTGCCAAACGTGACGCATGTCAATATACCCTTAATAACCAACGCATATGTCAGCTCGCCAAGCACTTTAGGATACTCTTCCATCAGCTGTGGGCATAGCTCATCATTGACCGCTCCATCACTACCACACGGGCTAGCCATATCCGCCAGCATTTCAGTGACGGCTTGTGACGTGTACTTGTTTGGGAAAGTGACGATACCCGAGATTGCTGCCACAATGAGCACCTCCAAAATTGGACTATTCTTAATCGGCGACCATTGCCGATACGTCTTGCCCCACCATCGAAAAAACTTGCAAAATGCCGCACCAAACAGACCGCCGGCAATCCCGATAAACACAAAGCTAATAAGCTCCCACGAGTTCCAGTCGTCTTTAGGATACTCGACTTCAAACAACACCGTCTTTCCCGTGCCATATGGGTCCATAAGCTTCAAAAACAGAGTCGAGATCATTGCGCAAAAGAACATGCGAAATAGGGCTTGTGGTGAAAAGTAGTACGACACTTCTTCAATGCAAAACACCACGCCGCCAATCATCGAGCCTAGTGAGAGAGCGACTCCGGCACTGGCTGCAGCAGCAATCATTTGCCGGCGTTTCATGTCGTTTTCACTAAACTTTTTGCTCAGTCTGCACACAATGTTGCCTACGCATGCCGCAAGGTGCACAAACGGACCTTCTTTACCAACACACATACCAGACGCGGTTGAAAAGATCAACGCGACCGTCTTGTATGTTAGTGTAAATGTACCCAAAAACCGCCGAATAACAAACCCGGAAAGGATCGTCTTCACTTCTGGGACACCACTGCCATTTGCAGTGTAGATGACTTTTTTAGGTGCCTGTGGTTTCTCAACCAACGGACGCTGCTCATCATTCTCATCGTCGGATGATACTCGGGTTTGTTGCTCTGGGGATGGTTCGGTCATTGGGTTGACTGCTTTTGTTTTTAGTGTGATCCAGACTGAGATCAATGCAAACGTCACCGTAATAGCGAAATATACAATAAAATTTAGCGTAATGACATGTTTGATGGGGTTGTCAAAAATATCCGACCAGGTTCGCCATTCCTCGCAGTTGCCAAACCCTTCAGTCTCAGGGCAACACTGGCTTTCCCGCATCCACCAGCTTTTCGTACAATGCCCGTGGCGAAGATCCACCAGCCATTCCTCAAAGAAATCAATCAGGAATGCAATCACTGCAAATATAAACCCAGTGATTGTAATGAGAATCCACCCTTGCGCCGCATCAAACATTCTCGTTACCCGGCCGCGAATGCCAGGTAAGGATTTCAAGTGTTTACGCCGCGCGCTTTCTTTAATCGTGTCTCTTGTCCAGTCTATAGTTGTAAAGTCGTCATAAAATGTCCGCTCGGCTTGCCGTGGTGGTGGTGGTAGTAGTGGTTGCGGTGTGCCTGGAGTCTCCACGCCCATGGCTCCATAGTAACTATGCGAGCTTGCACTCCACTGGCGTTTATGATGCCGTGTCATGTTGGGGCCGCTGTTTATATTTGAATGTTCGTCCATCCTCAACCTTGGTGTTCGAAGGTTTGGAGATGGCGGAACGTTGCTGTTGTCTGTGGCGGCTCCCGAAGGCAGTGATAGTCCTATCCCCCAGTGATCTCGAGCCTGGCCAAACAGGTTGCGGATACGGCTCTGCCCGCGTCGCCCCCTGATGCTATTACTACTGCTACTGCTGTTAATACTAGCTCTGTCATTTGAGACGTGTAAACGTGATGTGTCGGTGGCCAAATTTCGGTCTGATTCATCGTCGTCATTGTCGCTTTCGTCGCTATTGGCCAGGTCAAACCTCAGCTGCGGCCTCACGCCGCCATCAGTCACTGACCGTGATAGCGTTGGACGCCGTCGTGACATTGATGATGATGTCCTGTGCGCTATGTGTATTTGGAGGGGCGTGTCGTTGTTCCAAGACGTTCGGAAGGAGTGGTTCTAGCGTGCAAAGAAAAGTGCTGGGAAAAGCTTAGCTAGATGTCAAGAAGGATGGGGGGTAAGGGAAAAAAAAAAGGGATAATTATTGCGTCCTTTGTCGCCTTTATGGCCTTAATTATCGATGGAGTTTTATATAGATGCGCGTGCCCCACCGCCTCCCTTTTTTAAATATTCCCCCTCCCCCCAAATTTAAAAATACGCTTTGTATGTGACACCTTTACGGGATCGTGAGTGAACGGCACCACTTAAGTTCTTAAGTTTTGCAGGAACCGTTTAGCTATAGAGCTCTCGATCGGCGCTGTGCTCCGGTCGACTTCTAGGCTTGTTGACGCGTGTATAAGCGCCTTTAGCTATTTAGCTTAAATTCCATCCCAGGCTAGCTATAGCTATATAGTGATGGCATTTATTATTTCCTATTTTCTAGGTTGAGCTTAATTTAACTTTCCGACGGAACCGTTGAGCTAAGCATGTTTCGATCCCTTATAAGCAATTGGTCACTGCGGATACAGTGTAAGAAGGAACCGCACGTTTATCGTTCATGTGAGGCGTATGTATCACGTACATTATCTCGTGATGTCGATACTGAGCCGGCCGATGATCGGAAGCCACGTTGGTTATAAGGGAGAGAAGGAACCATACACATGCGGGGTTTTAGGTACTGCATGCACATATGTCTTCCAAGCTC
>JAJLUJ010000205.1:0-13850 GCA_030564235.1 Blastobotrys elegans
GGATTAAGATGCAAAGTATCTTAGGTCGTCTAATATCTATTCTAGATCTCATAATTTCTCAAATCCAGAATTCCCAGAGATAGTAGAGGAGATCTATAAATTATCAGATGGTCCGAACTCGAGATCTATTTCATATTGGATCTGTGAATTCCTAGATGGTGTAATGAACGATCTAAAAAGTTCAGATGGTGTAATGAATGACCTAGGAATTTTCAGATCGCGTGGAAGTAGGTCTGATAATTCTCAGATCGCGAGTAAGTATATCAAATATTTCGTACCAAAATAACAGTATCTTTTATTGGAAACAGTGCGCAGGTATGTTGGCCACGTTAAGTCAGTCCACCCATAAATGGTCTTGCCCATACATGGTGGTGGTCATCTTGTAAGTGTTTGCTTCCGTAAGGGTCTCTTTGGTAGCGTCTATGATATTTAAATTAAACTGATATTTAGATATCGAGCCTCCCAAAAGAGTAAACGGAGGATTTTTCAGCCAGAGCAAGAAACACAGACTTTTCAACAAAAAGGACAAGTTTTTTGGTTTCCGATAAAACCTCGTCACTTGGGGCATCTTGTCAGATAATTCTGTAATGGTTTACTTGCTCGCAACGCTCCACACAACATTTAAATCAACATGGCTGAGGTTTAAATATTTGGGCGGTGGATTAATTAAGCGCGGGCCTTAGTCCTCGCGCCACCCCCTACGGCGGGTTGTCGCTTTTCAGCTCTGTACAAACTTAATTAGAAAAGCTGTCATAAAAAGGTCATTTGAACACTAATAGCGCTTACAGTAATTCAAGGACATCGTTTTTGGCAACCATGGATCGGTTTTAGAAGGACGCCAATTACTTGGCTCTTTCTCGATTTCTAAAGCGCAAATGTCTAGACATGAACGGCTTATTTTCATAGCGCGAGCGCATTCGTCCCTCCGAGACTGTCACGTCGTTTGTGGCACGGTAATAGTTCAAATAGTCAGATAAACCCGTAAAAACGGGATACCACACAACATGCGGTTGTTGAAAGGTTTTGTGTCGCATACCTCTTCATACTAAGTTCACTACAAAAGCTCATTGCCTCTGCGGTTCCTTCAATTCCAGGATTGCGCATTAACTATCGAATTGATCCCAACGACAACAAAGGGTTCCTTTCTTTCTTTCTTTCTTTTATTTTTTAATATTTTATCTTGTCGACCAATCACGAATAGACTAAAACTTGATTGAAAATCATATACCGCCGCACTCCCCCCACTTACCAAAAATTAGCCGGTTCATACATCCCCTTCGTTCAAGATTCCTTGTCCACGCGGCGGCGCGGCAAAACCCAATTGAGAAAAATTTTTCCACATTTTGCATCACAATGACCGACGACCACGTTGCCAAAAAACAAAAAACTAACATGAAAATTGCCACACACAGCGGAACTTTCCACGCCGACGAAGCGTTGGCCGTTTACATGCTTCGATTGCTACCAGAATTCAAAGACTCTGAGCTCCTACGATCTCGAGACCCGGCCAAGCTAGAAGAATGCGACATTATTGTCGACGTGTCTGGACAATACGACGGCACCAAACACTTTGACCACCATCAACGAGGCTTTGAAGAAACTTTCAGCGAAAGCTACTCCATCAAATTGTCTAGTGCTGGTCTGGTGTACAAGCATTTTGGCGAGCGAGTTATTGCACAACTCTTGGACGCCAAGGTTGAAGACACTGTGGTATCGACTCTATACCCAAAAGTCTACACTGAATTTGTCGAAGCCCTCGACGCCAACGACAACGGTATCAATGCGTACAAGGAGGAAGAGCCAGCTTTCAAGACTGGCTCCATCACCCTCCCATCAATGGTGTCGCGTCTCAACCCAATTTGGACCGAGCCATACGACGATGAATCACTAGACAAGCGATTCGAGCAAGCTTCCAAGCTAATGGGTGAAGCTTTTGTTAACGTTGTTGTAGGGTATGGTAAAGGCTGGTTCCCTGCCAAGGAATTTGTCCAAAAAGCCTTCAACGATCGAACCCAATACGATACTGAAGGTCGAATTGTTGTGTTTGACGAGTTTGTGCCATGGAAGGAGCACCTTTACACTATTGAGAAGGATAGCCAAGCTGAAGGTCAAGTCTTGTACGTGCTTTATAGTGATGGCAAGGGATGGCGAGTACAAGCGGTTGCCAAATCCAGTGGGTCGTTTGAAAGCCGAAAGGCATTACCAGAACCATGGCGAGGCGCTCGAGACGGCGACTTGGATAAGGTTACTGGTGTAACTGGCGGCGTGTTTATTCACGCCAGCGGGTTTATTGGTGGTCATACCACTCGAGAAGGTGCTCTAAAACTGGCCACTTTGGCTCTAGAATAAGTATTAAAATAAAATGGGCAAAAAATTGCCAATAATCATCATTGGAATATCAAAAACATCGCGTTTGACAGTCCATGTACAGGCTGCAGGGACTTTGGTGCCGTTGGGTTTTAGCAATGTACACTCGCTCATTGTTACGCCGCGGGAATCGCCAAACGCCATGCGACTAAACAAGTCAAAATAACTCACCACACTCGAATCGTCCATCAACTCGACAATAAACGTTTGTTGTTTTAGCAGTCGCTCTTTTGGCCACTCGGTTAGAATACAAAACTCCTTGCCAACGGCAGCAATCTGGCCTGTGCGGCGCCACACGACAGTGGGAGTGCCACTGGCGGCAATAAACTTTTCAAACTCTAGCAACGTGCGCTGAAAACATTTTTCCATAAAAATCAAGTCGTCTTCTTTAAGTGTTTTGGTGGTGGCGATAAAACTGGGGCGATACGTTGCCATGGCGTGGGCCATGTGCATCAACTGCTTTTTATCAAACCGGGACCGCAAATACGCAATCAATGCATGGTATCCTTGCGTATAAGGGTAGGGCTGCTTTACCCGGCTGTATACTTCCTCCGGGTGTGTTTCTTGTTCGACTGGGGAACTTATTACCTGTGTTTTATTGATCCACTCTTCAAATTTGATTCCGCGTGGACTTTCGCTGCTATCTGGGGTCGACATTGTGGTCAGCAAATCACCCTCGTTATTTATCAACCGGTTTGTTTCAGTCGTGGATAGAATGTTGCTTAGAATTGAATACTCCAAGTTAGCTGCTCGCGATGTAAAATTTGGGTCGTGGTTGTTGGGTTGAGGTAGAGGAGCCGCCGTCTTTTCCTTTGTAATAGGGTTGGGTGGTGTGGGTGGCAAATAGCCAGGAAGCTGCATCGATGCCGAAAGGTTTGGAATAGCCCACTTGTGACTTTCAGCGTGGTGGGGCCGAGTCGATGACACGTCTGAATCTTGCAAGTACTTTGCCTGTTTACGAACACCGTCAGCGCACGACGTTTCGCACTTTTTCTTTATACACCTCTGGCACGGCCGTCCCTCGTCACACGTAACGTGTGCCCGTTGGCAGTGGATACATGCGCGTGACGTCTTTTTCCGCTTGGGACGGTTGTCGCTGCGTTTCTTCGTTTGTTCCATTGCGAGGAAAGAGAAGGGAAAAAAAAAAAAAAAAAAAAGAAGAGGAGATTAAATTTTTTTTGTTGTTTTGAAAAAAGTGTCGTCAAGTTTTGAATTGGGAATTTTTTTCTTCTTCCTTCGTTTGCTCTTTTGATAATGACTCAAGTCTTTTTTTTTTTTATTTTTATTTGTTAATACCCTTACTCTGAAAATTTGTCTATTCGTTAGAGGGTCGTGGTTTACGATTAATTTCTCCGCTATGCCGGTGGTTTTTTGTCCATTCGGATAAAAACAAGAGAGGGGTACAAGGCATCAGATTACTAAGTCGGACATCGGAGCGAAAAAACTATAACAAAGACAATTTTTGATCCTCGCAATGGAAGTGATATTAGATGAGGAATTTTCGTTGCTGGACTGTACATCCAAGGCATGCGGACTGCGTAACAAGAGCGTAACCGACCGATCTGTCGTGCTCAAAAAATGTTACATTCGACGACGACGTTATGGACGCTGTTGATTTAGCGATTGGGCACGTATACTCGAAAATGCGAGGTCTACACGGTTGTTCAAGCCGTCTCGGTGTCCACTTGATTGTGTTTCATTGCCGAAAATAATGGCTGGAGTTCATCTCCATACAGGACCATTACAACCTCATGGTCTCGCCCCGTGATGACTCGCCCATTAATTCGACGCTGAAACTGACGCGAATCTTGAACCGAGAACGGCTAGCCAAGAACCATGGTGACTACCGCCATGATGTGTGTGCTGGTGAAAGATGTGTCCATTGGATCAAACCGAGTTAGAATAGTTGATAATTAAAAAGAACGACCCTTGTTCAAAACCGGTTACTTGGTCGCCCCTAAAAAGCTTAAATTCCGTGCAAGGATCGTCGGATCTCAACCGACCCCTTATTTTTTTTTTCTTTTTGAGCCGCTCCGGTAACACCACCCAGTTGGCCCCAAACGTAGACTCAAAACAACCATTTTCCGATACAACACACTGGACAGAAACTTACATGCTCCCTATCTGACTCCGTATATACTTGAATAAATATTCCGCCCCCTCCTCCTTCTCCTGGCTTGTCCAAATCCTCTATAAAAGAAGATCAATCCCTCACTTCTTTTTCTTCTTTTAATCATCAAACAATCATCCTCTCCTTTACAAAAAAAGCTTCTCTTTTCTACACTCTTTTATAATGCAATTCTTCAACACTGTCGCTATCGCCTCCTTGGTCGCCTCTGCCTTCGCCGCTCCAGCTGCCCAGCCACAATCCGAAGCCACCAAGGGCATGAAGCCTTTCACTGGTAAAGCCCGTGGTACTATCGACTGCAACGTTGACTCCAAGCAGTGCAAGGTCGCATGTGGTGATACATTCCAATCCTTGTGCACCTTGGTCGGCGTGTTCGACTCTGCTTTCTACGGCTTTGGCGTTTTGGTTGGCTTCTCCGTTAATTGTTCTGAGCGTGGATGCAATGTTTATTGTAAGAGTCCCCCCTCCACTCCATTAAAACGATCTTACTAACTCTTTCTTTTAGGCCCTGTTGATGGTACTGCTTTGTGCACTGTTAACGAAGCTGGCGCCGCCTTTGCCTCTGTCTTCGCTGTCGGCGAAACCATTGTCATTGATGGTGTTCTTGACTTCCTCGAGGGCTTGGGTCCTTTGACCCAAGTCGCTGCTCCAACTGCTTAAACAGCAGCATGTTTCTAAAAAAGCAGCATGTGTCTAAAAAGCCGCAGTCTATGAAGCCGCATGTCGAGCCGCACGAGATTTCCTATTCTCAATTTTTACACATTTTTAAACATTTTTTAACTCCTTATAATAATTCATTTATACAAATTTCCTTTAAAAAAAAAACTATTTGTTTCTCAATCTTTTGTAAGGGGGCGGTTGCTTTTGCTTGTTTAATATTTGCCGGTATTTAGAGACATTAGTGCGGCTTTTTTATATGCTGATCCGATATTGAGATTTGCGCTCCCAACTTCATTTTCCGCGCATCTTCCCCATTTTCCGCCCCGGAAAATGTCCACCATTCTTAAGCGTCTAATGAACGGAGCTTGTGATTTATAGCTACAAACAAAAGTGGAGAGAGTAAACACCTTTAGTCTCTGAATAAGTGTTTTTTTAAAGTTATCACCAGTAACATTGTGTTGTTATATAGAGTTACTTGCCTCTTTCGCATACCCCTGCAAGTTTGTGTCATTCCAACAAAGTTACTGTCCAATCCTATCTACAATGTTTTCGTGCACTGGTGGCCATGGTTGGAATCAAAATGGACTGTGTGCGTATGGTGGTTGCAAACTACTTGAACAAGTTACCACCATCCATGATGATTTTGCCTTGACTATAATGTATGGTCTTTCACCTCCTCATTTTATACTTTCTAACTATTTAAAAAAAAAAATAAATAAATAATAATAATAATAATAATAATAATAATAATAATAATAATTATAAAAGAGAAAAAAAGACCATTGGAATATGCACAGCATTACTGAACCAACGTTAACGTTAACTATTTCCCGGTATAGGTTTGTAGATTTTAGTAAAAAAAATAGTAATGGCGCCAACTCAATTTTTGTACACCAAATGTCCGTGATGACGACTACTTTGAAAATCTCCAAGAATGTACACCCAAGGAAAACATCCAATACTCTTGCGGCCACAGCATCATTATTCAAACTCCAGACGGGTCAATCTCGAAAGAGTACGGCTCCACCGATGCTCAAAAGGCGTTGAGTTTGTTGATTCCACGTAAAGTGCTCTGCTAATGTCAGCTTGTTATCAAACCAATCCGCCGACTCTGTTGACGAGTTTAGCCAAGCGGAGTGGCAGACTCTTGAAGAAGCTGCTGCAGCTCATGAACAAGCCCATGCCAGTTTGCTTTCAAACCAATCCGCTCACTCTGTTAGGCGAATCTAGCCAAGAGGAGACCATTAAAGAAGCTTCTTAACAAGCCAAAATCCGCATCAACTAACCCTCTGCCGTCCCCGACCCCATCTGCCAAGCGAGCCACTGTAGCCGGTTCACCATCCCCCTCCCTCCCTCCCTCTCTCCCAAACGGTTCAAACCTGGCCGACCCCGACGTGCCCAAAATAATTATAATGACCAGTTGGTGTTTAAAGAATTGCCGGGATCCCAGTTTGACGAGGAATAGCATTATTTATTAAATTTTTCTTTTCAACGTTTGAGCCGCATGTGTCCATCGAGTAACACAAACCCAAATCTGGTATAACGATGCGGCTGAAAACTGCTCGTCTTTTTCCTATACCAACACAGTTTTAAATGCAAATATCAACAAGTACTACTATCCCACAAACGCAGTAATAAATCGGGACTAGAGCTGTACCGATATAAAAAGGTCAAACCTATAATATTTCTATTTATGTAATTAACAATCCAAGTCGCAATAAAGGCATTCCTTGTCAAGGAAAAATTCTCCCCTCGCGCGCGCGCCGCGGGTTTTAAGGAAAAAAAAAAAAATTTCCAAAACATTTCTCTTCCCATCACCACACTCACACACAACGACAAATGGCTGAACTAAACAAATCAGATCAAAAATACTTCACCTCGTATGACCATTTCGGAATCCACGAAGAGATGCTCAAGGACGATGTCCGGACAATCTCCTACCGTAACTCCATCTACAACAACCGACACTTGTTCAAAGACAAGGTTGTTCTAGACGTTGGTTGTGGTACCGGCATTTTGTCAATGTTTGCAGCTCGATCTGGAGCCAAGCATGTTATTGGTGTTGACATGTCCAACATTATCGATATGGCGCAAAAGGTTGTCACTGCCAACGGCCTAGCCGACAAGATTACGCTCCTGCACGGCAAGATGGAGGAAGTTGAGCTACCATTCCCAAAAGTTGATATCATCATTTCCGAATGGATGGGCTACTTTTTGCTGTACGAAAGCATGCTTGACACCGTATTGCTAGCCCGTGACAAGTACTTGGTTGAAGGTGGTCTCATCTTCCCAGACAAGGCCACCATGTTTTGTGCTGGGATTGAAGATGCCGAGTATAAAGAAGAAAAAGTTGGATTTTGGGACAATGTGTATGGATTCGACTACTCTCCGTTTAAAGAGATTGTCATGGCTGAGCCGTTGGTTGATACCGTTGAAATGAAGTCGGTGGTGACTGAACCATATCCATTGTTTGAGATTGATTTGTACACAGTCACCATTGAAGATTTGGCATTTGACAGAGAATACAAGCTAAGCGTGAATCGAGAAGATCGAGTCCACGCCATGATTGTTTGGTTCGATATTGAATTTTCTAGATGCCCAAAGGTTGTCAAGTTTTCCACCGGCCCTCATGCTCGATATACGCACTGGAAACAGACTGTGTTTTACTTGACCAACGAGCTAGATGTCAGCCCTGATGAGGTTATTTCTGGTCGTATCTCGTCCAAACCGAATGCAGTCAATCCACGGGATTTGGATGTCACCATCTCACACAGACTAGAAAGCGAGGATGATTCACGTGCATGCGAGGGCGTGTCTGAGTATGTAATGCGATAAAACTTATTTATATTTTATAAAGCGGTTGTAACTGTCATTGATTGTGAATGCAACAAAACAACTGGCGGCAAGTCTTGGCACCACAACTCCAAACTTTCCACATAGTCTAGCGAGTCTTGCTCGCTTTCGCACGTGCCTAGTGCCGGCGCAGGAAGTGTTGAAAAAATGACTGCAGCGTCACGCGACGTGCTGCTCATTAGATCGTTTAGGATAATATGCTGTGCTTTAGCTGGTAAGTCATTGAATGAGAGGAATGTGTCGTTATTATCGAGGAGTGGTGTCTGTTCGTCAGCTTTCGGCGACGGCAAGGGCGATTTCTGCGGCTGTGGCTGCGGCTCAAACATGATGGACCGATGCCCTTGCTCACTCTCCACTGTATCAATCACTCTAGTGTTTGGAATTGCCAACCCGGAAAAATGCGGTTTGAGTTTTTTGGCTCGCGTAAGGTCGGCTTGAGAACCGGATCTGGAAAGTGTCTTCATGAGGGATGGTCGTGATACAAGCGGCGGGCGTTCCGACGTGACGGCACGCAACAATTGCGGCCGTTCGCTTACATTTTGAGTTTGGGACAGCCCAGACGGGGTACGTGAGTGGTGTTTATGCGGGAAGGGTGTGGCTCCGCTTGCAGTCCGCCCATATTCATACCCGGCGCTGAAATAATCAGGCTGCTCTGAAACACTGCTCATGATTGATTCATTGCTGGGCGCTACTGGCGGGGTCGTGTGTTTAATAAGCGGCTCGTCAAACCCAATCACCACTGACGGTGCTTGCGAATCTTCCGAATCATAATCATCATAGTACCCGTCAGTGGCATTGTTAATCTCGGCAGAGGTGATTTTGTTCGTCTGCATGCTGAGATTGACGCCCATCTTTTGAAGTTTATTGAGGGTATGCCGGCGCTGGCGTAGCGGCATTTGGACTTTATTTTGCAGGTCAATTTTGGCCGGTACTTCATAATCGGCCCGTGCGGCTTGCAGCTCCTGCCACCAGTCGTCGTCGCTCAACAACCGCCCAACTTTGCCAGTATCCGGTGCATTGTGGATGATTGTTTCGTACGCGCTATTCCCGTGGTTCAAACACATGACCACGATGGCTGCTTTGATGCGCAGTTTGTCTAGCAAAGTGGCAATCCGTGCTCGTTCATTATCCACATCTTCTTCAAACTCTACAAAGACAACGACCCGCAGGTTGTGCCGTTTCCATGCCGGTACGGTGCGTAAAATCGCCCCCATTTGGAGAATCAGCGTGTACGTATCAAAGTTTGTGCTGAGCGCCGCAACCTCGCCATTCTCGTCAGTAATTTGTGCAGACATTTGGATCGGGTATAGGTCAATGAATCCTTGTTTTTGTTGGATACCGTGCATATCGCTTGGGAATTCGAGCCGAGGGAAGCCCTTTGCGACAGCCACATTGGCTTGTAGTGATACCAAATCTTCAATAATGTTGACCCATTGCGTGACTGTAATCGGCTCTTCTTTCCGCAACCCGTCGGTAGGCAGCCGTTCCATATCAATCCCAAAACTTTCATACCGCATGCGAGAGTTTGGATAGTGATTCTTTTTTTCAAAAAACCCCAAAAACACCAAGTTTGGCCGCATGTTTCCCAACCCAGATCCAAGGTAAACGTTTCTTGCACCCCACACCACATCAGGGCCCGCTGCGATTTGTACAAACCCCTTGATCCGAGTAACCATCCGCAAATCATTCCACGCTTCCTGCTGTTTGCGCAGCTCAGAAAACAGGCCAGTATCTTTTGTGGAAATGACGTGGCCAAGAATGTACAACCCACCCTTTTTCAAGTGGTTACAAAAATGAATCAAACTCCAGCTTGTCCGTGGGTCGTCAACCAATAAAAGGATTTGCGGCCGCCAGTACTTTACATGATCCTGACGCAACCGCAGCAGGTATTTCCGGACCTGGTGGTAGATCAAGCTTTGAGACACGTCCCCCCATGGTTTTGGCGGTGAAATATAATGAATGAGCAAAAACAACAAGGCCAAAAAAATAATCATGGCAGATGCAGAATTCCCATCGGCTACAAACATTGCCACCATGCATGCAAACGCGCCTACACCTGCAGTAGTACTGTTGAAGAAACGAAACGACGGACGAAAGTTTGGCGCGCTAGCAATCTTTAACAAAAAACAGGCCAGGTTTGTAACCACAAAGGTCATTAAATAAGCCATTGTGATGAACACTGCAATCTGGTTAATGTCAAAAAACAGTGTCACTTGGCATAATAAATAAGTCATGATGATTGCATTAACCGGATTGTCACCTTTACCAAACCATGAAGTGAACGGCAGCAGAGAATCTCGTGCAATTGCTTGCAATAGTTTGGACGCGCCAACTACTCCCATCAATGCCGAGTAGAGCGACGTTGATAACTCTCCCATTAGAATCAAGTATGACGAGATGTTGACATTTTGAATGACCTGAATGTCCGTGTGCAGCAATTCACGCGATACACTGCTACCAATGGCCAAGATGACGAGTGTGTATAGCACAAACGTGCTCAAAATGCCCCATAATGTACCTTTTGGAATACTCTTTGACGGTTTGCGCAAATCTCCCGACATTGAAGCTCCAGCAAAGATGCCACTGGTGGCGGGGAAAAAAATGCCAAACATGTCTTGAAAAGTCTCCCGTCCCTTGATCTGGCTCCCTGCGGCTCCTTTGGTGAAATGCGGCATAAAGTTTTGTCGGAACGTGGACCATTTCAACCCAGTGTATAAACCTGACGGGGCTTTTACAACCACAGAGAGCGGGATCGACAAGACAGATGTGATGAGAATGACAAAAAGAATATTGCCGGATTTTGCAAACAACGACGACCCCACCAAACACATCAACACGCAGCAAGCCAATAATGCTGTACAGTAAAATAGCACCCATGCATCCCCCTCCGGTATAAAATTTGCTAACTGGCCATTTTCTAAACCAAAATTTGAAACCAGCGGTTCCAAAAACCCGGCCACATTCAGCCCACTATAAAAAGAGAGTTAGCAAAACAAAAAAAAAAAAAAAAAAAAAGGAAAATAATTGGAAACAAAACTTGCGTATTCAAAATCTGGCCGATATAAAACACCACCCCGATACTTCCTCCAAACTCTGGGCCAAGCGACCGACTAATCATATAGTACGCCCCACCGCCCTTCACCGTGCCATTGGTAGAAATCGCCGATATCGACAGCGTTGTTAACAAATCGACACTAAAACTGAGTAGTAGCAACATGAACGTGCCCAAAACCCCCGCTTGACCGATAATGAACCCGAACCGGAGGAACATTAGAATTGACAACACGTTCAGCGTAGTGGGTA
This sequence comes from Blastobotrys elegans, assembly GCA_030564235.1. Lineage (NCBI taxonomy): Eukaryota > Fungi > Ascomycota > Dipodascomycetes > Dipodascales > Trichomonascaceae > Blastobotrys > Blastobotrys elegans. Next base: position 11,312 of record JAJLUJ010000205.1, read on the forward strand.
TAAACACCCCGTTGAAAGTGCCCAGTTTGTTACCAACCTTATCCTCCACCACTTTGGTGCTTTCCAGTTTCGCATGATTAGAGTTACGGTCTCTACCATAGAATTGTCGCCTATTCTCCATCGTGTATGTATGTTGAGAGAGCAAGTATCATCCTTGTTTAAGGAGTAAGAAAAAAAAAGTGGGGCGAAAAAAAAAAAAAAAAAAAAAAAAGAATTGTGAGCTATTTTGGCCGCGCTGACGTCAATTTCGTATACGCGGCTCAGAAAATAAAAATAAAAACTCAAAAACCAATATGCGTTTCATTGACGAGAACATGTTTCTCTCTTGTTTCGAACTGGTCATATAAACGATCAAGTATCCATGTTCTTATTTGGTTAGAACGAAAAATGGTTGCACTAAAAAATCTACTATCCGTATTCGTAGCGTCTTACGACTCGTCCTATTTGGCGGCCAACACGATGGAGGTTGCCAGCGGGTCTTATGGCAGCGACAATCTAATGAGACATGCTGGGATCAACGGTCCGTACATGCCTATGCAAGGGGTCGGCCTCAGCACCCGCATTCCAGAAATGTGCAACGTCACCAACGTGTACATGATGGCACGGGATTTTGAACAACGCCCTAGCAAGAATGAGTTTGTCCAGTTTGAAAAGGTCATTGACAAGATTAAAAAGTCACAGCCGACCGGCGATCTCTTGTTTATGCGAAACTATACTGGGTTTTTGGACAAGCGAAATGCCGGCAAGCTAACCCGCCGTGGTCAAATCAACACTCAAAAACTCGGCAACGAGATGCGACAAAAGTATAGAAACTTGGCAAGCAAGGACACTAACATTATGATGCTCCACTCTACCAGCGAAGAAAGCGTTGCTGCTTTTGGCCAGACGTTTGGCAGTAGTAAGACGTGGGCCAAGACGGTCCGGATGAAGCAACTTGCTGCCATGAAGAGTCCAACCATTTGTCCAAAATGGCTGCAGAACGCTGATCAATACATTGATGATACATTTAACCCGCAGCAAGCCATCAACCGGTTGTCCAATACGGGCGCCAACCTTGACAAGATTGATATTGTTTCGTTGATGAACATGTGCGCGTATGAACTGTCGAATAATAACATTCACCCACAAGTTTGCCAGCTGTTTACTGCAGATGAGTGGGTTGCCTGGTCACATAACGAGGATTTGCGAATGTTTAATGCGTTTGGCCCGGGAAATCCACTCTCCACGTCAGTTGGAAGCACTTATGTTAATAGCACCCTTCACTTTTTGAACCAAACTACGCCCTTCTTTTTTGAATTTGGCAATGTGATGGACTTGTCTGCGTATATTTCGGTACTGGGGATCTTCCGAACTCCCATTAAACAACTAACTATCCAACCGGCATGGCAAGTCTCTGACATTTTACCAGCAGGAGCACACATTGTGATTGAAAAGATGTCTTGCAATGGCCAAACCTACGTGCGGCTTTTGATCAATGACCAAGTATTTCCAATCCTGGATTGTCAAGAGGGCCCCGGGTTTTCATGCCCGGCCGGAAAATTCCAGCAACGTGTTGGAAAGGCTTTAACATACAATTGCTAGTTTTTTATAAAGGAAAATGCCCGATAAAACCCACACGATTCTCGTTGCTCTTCGTTGATTGTTTCATCCCCATTGTTCAACACCTTCATTCTGGTGGCTAGTGTACGCATTTCCGGGTCCTTAATTGCATCATCAAACATTTCCAAAAATGGTTGTTCATATTCAAGCTCCAATCCATACGACAATGCCATTTTCTTCAACGAATCAAACGGGACAATATACTCTGGGATATTCCCTACTGCGTCTTTCAAGAAAAACACATACTTGTTTCCAAAATCAGTATTCTCGTCTGGCAACTCTTCAAACTCAACCTTGTACGTGCTGTTGCCAAACTGCATGCCGTCCTTCTTTACACGGTCAAAAATGACATTACTGTTTGGAATTGTGCCAATAAATTTACCACCCTTTCGTAGAGCTCTAGAAACATTGCCCAGCAATGTTTGGGCCCGATCCTTTGACTCCCAAGCATAGTGTAGCGCGAATTGTAAACTAACCACGTCGACTGGGAACGCATCCGGGTGTACAATCTTTTCCACGGGGTCAGCAAACGGGTCACCCACGCAAAAATCGGCCCAAAACTTTTTACGCCTCAACCCTTCATATCGTTGTTTAGCTTCAGCAACCGATTGCTCAGCAATATCGACACCAATCCACCCTTCGCATCGGTTCTTGTCCCATTTTTGCAAATCGCCGCCCTTGCCGCAGCCCAAATCTAGAATAACAGCTCGTTCAGGTGTGTATTTGTTGATTAGCACAGATTTGATGAAATTGTTAAAAGTCCGCAGCCCAATGATTGGCGATTGTTGTCGTTGTTCGTTTTTACGCTCCAGCTGGTTGTAGTAAGCCCGCACCGGGTCATTGTCGCGATGCTCTTGTCGTTCCAATCGCTCGCGAACTTCTTGCGCCTGACGAGACCGATCAGTATCGTTGGTCCGCCGCGACGGTTTCTTGAGCTTTT
>JAJLUJ010000206.1:0-22803 GCA_030564235.1 Blastobotrys elegans
TTGTAGAGCGAATTCTCAATCACCTTGCGCACTCTCGAGACAGTGATGGCTAGATCCTCTGGCAAGCTTCCTCTTCTTCAGTGACTATGGTAATAGTTGCTAACTGTATCGTCAGAAAGCTCGCGCTACCAAATGTGACAGAAGTACGGGTAGAGGAAGGCTCACAGGCTGTGAGGCGTACTAGCAAGTACTTCTGCGTACTGATAGCTCAGTAGTGTATAATAGGGGTAGATATATATGTTCTAAAGTTAATGTTATGTATCCTATTGTGCCTTCTTCCGAGGGACAGTCCTAGGCCGTAACTGAAGGTTCGGCATAGCCGCTCGGAAGGTGCATCAATGGTCGGCTGAGCCGTCTGCGGCTCAGCCCCAGACTTCTCTAAAGTAGAAGACTGGCCTTGTTCTGTCACATGACATTCCAGATACGGAGTCACCTGTGCCTCACTACCATTTGTGCGGCTCAGACGCCGCATCTGGCGCGGCGGGATGTCTCAGGTGGGTTTATACCCTTTAAATATGCTCTAAACATAACAGGAGCTAGCATATGAGATACTCTTGCATGTTTTTCAACATATGATTACGTATTTAAGAAAAACTGGTATATATATATATTTTTAGGATATCGCCCAGTGTTCCACTTGATGGGTGTGGTTCAAGAGCCAAGATCCTATCAATTGCTAACAAGAGTTGTGTATACACACAAGCAATGTTCACTGATATACAGAACAATACAATATGGGTACGTGGATGTATGGTCATATAAAATGGTAGAGGGTTTCTGTTTCGTTGACTAGAAAAAGCATGCCCATTATCAAGTTCATAAAATGAGTCACATGCGTATGCCCAAAGTACACAGCTTAGGCTTAGTTTATAGAAATTATGCCGAAAGTATCCGATGATGATAATATTACTATTGACAAGGACGTACGTGGCTAATAACACAGTCTTTAAACAGAGGCGATCCGTTGTCAGCATAAATGTTAAAGTTTGTAAGCACAAAATGAATAATAATTCAAAATTCAATTGTGGCCGCATGATTCAAACCAAAACAAACTACCGCAAGATGGGCTGATATCGTTGAAACAGAGTATATGCAATGTCTCAAATTTTGAGGACCAGGTCTTATTATAGATACTACTGTTTCATTGGTGTTTTGTGATGTATTTTGCTGATTCCGCGCTATTGTAAATAAAGCATAATGTGGAAGGTGTGATGATTGGATTTTCGAACTGCACCATTGTGTATAGAGATTGGGGCGGTTGGTTCGGAAAGTATGTATGTATGCATCATACCCTCACACGCTATTTGATGGTCTCTCTTGCTCGAACAGATGGATAAAGCTCAAGGCGACCTCCGTAGAGCCAGATGGTAAGTTTAGAATGACTAGTAATTTACCAAAGTGTCAGTTGGAAGAGCTACATTTTCACCAGCTGACGGGCTTTGGCGTTGGGCGATTTTGTAGGTAGGCGTAATGTTTATCCTAAACTGAAAAGTGTGGGTACTTGGCTCTCGCAAGTTACTGTGCACAAGGTTACGATTACAGGTGGGATTAATATATCGCAACCCACATAAAGCTCTATTGCGCTGGACTATCTAAAAAAAATAAAAATAAAAATAAAAAACACGGTTATTAGAGTCCATCAAACATGTGAATATTGGGTATCTACACATCTCTGATAGGGTTCCAGCTATCGCGCAAGTCGACCAAACTCTCGGAAGTGACCCTCAGAAACGATACCATTCATCCACATGTACCTGTCAGTGATTGCAAGTGCAATTGGGCCTTTATCAAAAACAATGTATACAAAATCACACTCACAGTGTGCATATCGGCGAACCATCTACAAACAATATGCGACTTGTATCCAAAATGCACAAATTTTTACCGAAGAAATGTCATACAAGAAACTAAACAAGCGTCAGGAGTAGAGAGAACTACTGACAAGTTGGTTAGAGCTGTACTGACGTACGTAATGTGTTGCATTCATACGTACCTCGTAGTTTTCATGCATATCAGCTACACATGTGCACCAGTGTTTGGACAACATGCATATATCCAGTGTGTCTGAACCTGAAATTGGTCAACAACCCCTCGTAAATAATAATAAATTTAACTATCAATCCCTGATATCACTAATATTTTGAACAAGCATATGTTCTATCAGTAAATTTATAACATGTGCAGCTGCTGACGATTGACAAACTATCAGCTATCTATACCTGGTAAATTTTGCCGATCGAGACTGAATTAGTTTGTTATGTAAAAAGCTAGTCGTATATCACTTTTGCGGATTGATGATCGCCCAAACAGGCAGGAGCAATGCACTGAATAAAAAAAAATATATATAAAAAAACATGCCCATATCCATGCTACATTGATGCATACAACCAGGTTCAAGTGAGGTATACGGCTTACCCAAAATAATTTACTATAAAATGAGAATAAATTTCCTCTCTCTCATATATATATATTTCCCTTCTTTTCCTCAAGCCTTCGCGGTTTCAAAGAAGGAAGAAGGGTGTTCAAACAGAACACACACATGATTGAATGAGAAGAAACAAAATTTATGGCATTGCGCCAACTATTTATATTATTTATTTGTTACGAAGTTATGACTTATTTATTTTGGTAGACGATTATAGACGTTGATTTTTAAAGGTATACTTTTGAAATAGTCTTTGTTTTCCGCCGGTATGCGGCTTCGTATTCCCTCCCGTTAATAATTGCATAAGCATATAACCCTACGCGTACATTACAAAAAAAAAAAAAAAATATCCGCGGGGGTTTAATATTAGCGCAGAAGAAGAAGAAAAAATTATCAAAGAAATTAAAGTGCACTTATAAAGCGCGTTATTATATATATATAAATAGAAATAAAAAGTCACATCAAGCACCACCAAAATGCACACCAAACCCAAGCACTTTAGACCGCCGAAGCTCCACCCCAGCATGGACGAACTGACCTTTTAGCGACTGCAATACCTGAGTCATTCGGTGTTTTCGGTCCTTTGAGTTTGCCACATCAACCCCAGTAAGCATTGTTTCTTGCCCATCTCTAAACTCAACCACTAGCCTTCCACCGCGCTCATCGCCAACCTGAACCCTACATTTAGCATGTTTCAACCCATCCGAATGCCCAATATAAAAGCGGGGTGGCTCGACTTCCACAATTTGCCCATATATTCGAAACCGCGACCCAACCTCAAACACCCCATTCACTAGATGTACAATGGGGATGTACTTGAGCGGAGTTTTTTCAGTAAACTTGAGCCATGTACACGGCACAGTCATTGAGTCGCTGTCCACCTTGAGCAGCCTTAGAATATCCTTTATTGTCGAGTCTGCGCCACTGTCCCTATTACTATTTGTAGCAGCACCGTCCATCAAGCTTTCCAAAAACTCAATCTCATTGAGCCGTGCTAGATCATTGTAATGCGCTGATCTCACCTCGGCGTTTGTTGATAATGCCACCGTTTTGGTATATTTGCCGTAATGGCAGTTGGTGTCTCGAATCACCACGTTGTACAGCAATACTGCGTCACCAGCCGCGACAAGTGGGATTGGATACTCCTTTGATACAAAAACTTGTGTTTCGCATGCCGTGTTTGGATCCCGCAGCACGAACCCGTACGAGTCGTCCAGATCATGTAGGTTCGTGTTTAGCAACCCAAACACATCGGCCATGTTCCCTGCGCGAATCGTTGCTAGCTGTGATATCGGTGTAAACTTGTCGTGTAGCATCCTGTCTGCTGCACTGAAGTAGTAAGGCGCCATCGTTCGATTATATATATATATAATAAATATAATAAAAGCTGTTAATTCTGCCAATGCCGATAATGTTTTTTCTTTTTTTCTTTCTCCTCTTGTCTCTTATTAATTATAAAACAAGCATAAATTGTGCAGAGCTGCTATCCTTAGCGTTTTAAAAATTTTTTTGGGTTCGGTCTTTGCGGATCGACTAAAAAGGCCTTGAATAATTTTTTTTGGATATGTAGAAAGAAGGAGAAGAGGGCAAAACTTCCGCAATATTGCCGCGCCGACCTCTTATATATATGCGCAATGCCTAATTAGATAGGCTGCATGCAACTAAATATATATATATATAAATATATAGCGCTCTTAAAAAAATTACCTTAAATTTTAAATATATGGAACCGTGTTTTCGTCTCGGAACCCTTTTTTATAAAAGAAGGTGGGTGTCTTGGGTTTGTGTCAGTTTTGATCCTGTCATTTAAAAGACGGAAGCCAAGTGAGACAATTCCGGAACAGGCCGTAATTTTTTTTTTTTTTTTTCCCCTTCAAAAACTTTACGACCGTTAGGCATGAAGTTTGGGTGGCATCATTTTTTTTTCCCGATTGTTGCTGCCTTTTATATACCTCAGCATCATCGCAATCATCATCTCCTACCGGTATATCCACAATGATGCGGTTTTGGAAATCAAAATACAGAGTAGGTTGCGGCTTTTGATGTCATTTCATTAATTATTATGGGACGCGCGTGCACAAGGCAGCGCTATAGCTGAGCTTTTTCTAAGCCGCGCCCAGTAAAAATTTTTTTACTCGTGAAAAAAAAAAAAAAAAAAAAAAAAAAAAAAAAATTGTCCCATCATATATACCCACCAGACATACACATACGATGCCAAAGACTAAAAGCAGAGGCGCACGAGGTGGCGAAAAGAAAGAAAAGAAGGAGAAGGATAGAGAGTTGCTGAAAGAGAAGAAGGTGAAGAAAGCGCCAAAGAAAGAGAAAAAGACCATCGCCCAAAAGTTCTTTGACAATGACGACGAACTGAAAGTGTACAACGATTCGGAAGATTATGAACAAGACACTGTCAAGAAGGAGGACGGAAAGGAAGATGTAGACATGAAGGAAGAAAGAGAGAGTGTAGATGATAATGAAAAGGACAGCAACGACGACGACGACGACGACAAGGAGACCAAAGAACCGCTCGAACAACCAGCCTTTTATGGTATCGTTGATCGAAAAGAACTAGAATACTTTAAGGAAGCCGAATCAACGCTGGCTGTTGATGGGTTTTCCAACTCCGAGGAACGGGAAATGTTCATCCAAGCAGTGTTTGAGGAAGCCCGGGGTAAGGAATTAAAGCTGGTCACCAACCAGATCTGTTCCAAACTGGTTGAACGGCTAGTCCTGCTCGCTAATACCGAACAGCTAAAACAAATCTTCCAGGCTTTTCAAGATCGGTTTCTGCAATTGTCAAAGCACAAGTATTCATCCCATTGTGTTGAAACTCTTTTGGTGTGTTGCGCTGCTTTGGCTGAAAAAGAAATGGTTGAACAGCCTCAACAACCAATCGAGCAGGGCATGGTGAAAATGGTCCAAGAACTGAAACAGGAATTGATGTCCATTCCAAAGGACCCATATGCATCACATGTTCTGCGGCTCGTGATTCTCATCTTTTGCGGACTGCCGCTACCATCGGCCACCGAGACTAGCAAGCTGCGATCCAAAAAGAGTAAGATTGCCAGAAAAATGATCTCCATCAAGGATAACGATGACTACAAACGGTCTTACCAAATCCCAGACTCGTTCAAAGCCGAAATGCAAGATGTTCTCGACAAGTTTAACGAACTAGACGATGAAAATTTGAGACAGTTGTCGATTGACAAGCTATCTTCGCCAGTGATGCAGCTGCTAATTCAAGCCGAGTCGCAAATGACTAGTGAAAAGAAGAAGAAGCGAGGTATTTTGCCGCTTACCAACAAGGTTTTTGGCGGTGATAAGGAAGAAGCGTTTGTGGAGCATTTGTTGTCTGATCCAGTCGGGTCCCATTTCTTGGAGTCTGCTGTTCAATGGATGCCTCTAAAACAAGTTGAAAAGATGTACCAGCAATTCATTCAGCCTCGAATCGGCCGTCTTGCCCGTCGAGAATGCTCCAACTTTGTGATCCAAGCGTTAATGAAGCGGTTGCGGATCAAGGAAGTGCAGGAGATTCTGGATGCGGTAATCCCGGAGATTCCAAACTTTATGGAGGATAACAATACCATTCTAGTCCGAAACGTTGTAAATGCTACCGCCGAGCACGGTTACAAGCTGGACGAGATTACCGATATCATGTTTAACCACTTTGGTATCGATGAAAAAGCGCTATTTTTGGAAAAGATTCTAAATCTAGAATCGTCCACTTTGGGTAATACCCGTGGCGATTGGCCAACTTCTGATGAGATGCATCGTTCGTTGATGCTGCAGAGTCTAGTCAATGCGTCGCCAAAATTCCTGGATTTCACCCTTGACGCGTTTATCGATATGCATCGAGACCGGGTTTTGTTAATCACCCGACACTCTGTATTCTCACACGTGCTTGAAACTTGCTTGCAGCCACAAGCCAGTATTATTCAACGCCGCAAACTGCTCAACCATTTGGAAGGTTCATTTGTTGATCTGGCGTGTAATGCATACGGCTCGCATCTTGTTGACAAGCTGTGGAGATTTTGCTTCAAACTCAAACATTTCCGAGAGCGTATTGCCGAGGAGCTGGTTTCAGAAACCGACAAGGTGAAGAACTCTGTTTATGGTAGAGTGGTGTGGAGAAACTGGAATTTGGACAAGTACGTGCGCAAGAGATTTGAATGGTGGAACGTTGTCAAGGCGTCGGAGGATGAGATTTGCACCCAGTTGGGCATCTCTAATCGGCCTGCTGTACAACAAAAGGCGCCAAAACCTTTCAAGAAAGATGCACCGGTAGATAAAAAAGATAAACGGTTTAGACCATACTAGGCAATTACAATAAAAAACAATTTTTATTATATGTTAATAATAATAATAATAATAAACAAATTTACCATACACCTTTAGTTCGTCGATTTCGCAGCCCAAGATACCGAGCCAACTTGTCAAAATTGCCATCCAACTCCTGTTCAGTTGCCTTTTCAACTTCCTTCTTTTCAACGCCCATTTCTTGCATTGAAGTGCCAGCCTTTTTCAAAATGTCTTGCAGTTCTTGCTCATCTGGAGGCAATAGTTCGTACCACCGTAGCCAAAACTCAACCTCGCTGTTTTCCATCTCCTTGAATGTTTTCAAAGTTTTTGGGAAGGTCATGTCTTCTTCAACATCTGGTGGCACCCCATCACGTCCTGGTAGTGGCGCAATAGCATCATCATCGTTTTGCACAAACATGTTGGCGCTCCGTCTCACAGATCGGTCGTCCAAGATATCCAGCTGACCTTGCAATTCAGTAACTAGTTCGACGATATCATCTTGGCTGATTACACCTTTGTCATTTTCCTCATCTTCATCGTCGCTTTCGGTTTGTGGGATTCGAGATTGTTCGTTCCCGCCCAGCCGTAATTCGCCCAACTTGGATCGCTCCTTGTCCACTTCCAGTCGTAGAATGTGCCGGCCAGTGTCGACAATAGCCTTGGAGTTTTTCTTGACCTGATTGGAAAGTTGGTCAACTTGTGCCTTGACAGAGTCCAAGGTGAGTGGTGTGCTTGTATTTGTGCTTTTGTCTTCCATTGTTTGCGTTGTTTTTATAAGAAAAGAAAATGGGAAAAGAACCACTACTACTTTTGAGTTGTTTTTTTTTTTTTTTTTTTTTTTTTTAAATTTATATCTGTCAGGAATATGATTACGTAAATAAATTGGAGTATGCATCACCGACGTGATCGGTCAGGTTGCTAGTCAACGTGGCTCGGCCGTTTTTCGCAAATGCTAAATGTGACGAGGTTCTAGTGATACTAGACGCTGCAAATGCTGCTAATAACATTAGTTCAGACTCGGATAGAGAATTATCATGATGCCATAGTTTGTTTTGGTATGCTAGTTTCCAAGCCATGAATGTGGCTAAGCAACCTGATAATGTATCACCTTGCCCACTGACCCGCTTTTTGCCGCCTTCGATATCGCCATGCACGGTGTCTGTTCCATCAGAAATGTAGTCAATCAAACCCTTTTGGACGATGACTACACCACCTAGTTTTTGACACAATTGGCTACAGCTCGAATCCTTATCGAGCCCAACTGCACCCGCCAGCCGGCCAAACTCTACCACATTTGGTGTCAAAATGGCGTGTTTATACCCTTTGACCAAGTCCACTTTTTGGTTAATCAGGTACAGCCCATCCGCGTCCAGGACAATCGGCATATTTCGACTCTTTGCTTCAATGATAATCTGTTCGACCGTGTCCATCATCAATTGATCGCGTCCCACACCGGGCCCGATCACCAATACATGTATTCGGTCTAGTAGACCAATCACCCGACCAACGACTTGTTCAACCGTGGTGCCTTCCGGGGCAGTCCGCGAGTCGTATAAATATGGGTGCACCATCAAATTTGGGGAGTACGTCTTGATGACCTGCCCAGCTGTCTTTTCACAAATAACATGCGACATGTCTGCCCCCACGAGCGTGCTCGCCATTGCCGAAAAGTATGGGGCTCCAGTATAGTCCTCACATCCACCTACTACAGCCACCCGCCCTGCCTGGCCTTTATGGAAGTGACTCGATAACGGCGGGATCATTTTTTTTGCCAATTGCAACAACTCTTTAGTGCTTTTGCCATTCATTTTTTTTTTTTTTTTTTTTTTTTTTTTTTTTTTTTTTTTTTTTTGTTAACCGTGCGGCGAGTCAAGTCATTTTATTCTTTCCTTCTTTTCTTTCTATCAGCTTCTTGTTTGCTGCAACAAACAAACAAACAAGAAAAACACAGCCATGACGTAAGCACTAAGCACTGCTCTCAACCCGCGCCGGTGGTGGTCCCGCTCCCAATGAAATTCGTTTATATAGAAGGTCAAAATTCCAAAAAATGAAATATTCATACAACACTCAACAATGAATTCCATCAAGACTGCCCTCGTCAGCACTTCGCGTTCCAAGCGTTCTTGGTTGCCAATTGTCGCCGGTGCCACCGCTGCTGCCAGCGTTTGGTACTACTCAACCGCTGCCATCCAAGCCGAATCCAAAAAGGCCCTCAAGGGCGACGACCAATGGGTTGATTTGAAGCTCAAAAGCTCGAATAACGTGAGTCACAACACCAAGCACATTGTGTTTGAGCTGCCATCCAAGGACCACGTTCTAGGTTTGGAGACTTCCGGCTGTGTATTGACCAAGTTTACTCGAGAAGAAAACGGCAAGAACGTTATCCGACCATACACCCCAGTTTCTGATACAGAAACCAAGGGCATTGTCGAATTTGTCATCAAGCGGTATGAAACTGGTTTGATGAGCAACCATATTTTCGACTTGAAGCCAAACGACACCCTTGCTTTCAAGGGTCCTATCCAAAAGTACAAGTGGACTGCCAACAAGCACAATGAAATCACCTTGCTGGGTGGTGGTTCTGGTATCACCCCATTGTACCAATTGATGCACGAAATCAACAAGAACCCAGAGGACAAGACCAAGGTGCACTTGATTTACGGCAACGTTACTGAAGAAGACATTTTGATGAGGAAGGAATTGGAACAATTCGCCAAGGACAAGCCAGAACAGTTCAAGGTTAGCTTGTTTGTAGACAACCCATCCAAGGGCTGGAACGGCAACTCTGGTTATGTCTCCAAGGAATTTTTGCAAAAGAACATATTCTCCAAGGATGCCGATAACTGCAAGGTTTTTGTCTGCGGTCCACCAGGTTTCTACAAGGCCATCTCCGGCATGAAGAACTCTCCATCCGACCAAGGCGAGGTGTCTGGCGCTTTGAAGGATCTAGGATTCAGTAAGGAACAAGTATTTAAGTTTTAAGAGAATAGATCCACATTGATAAGAGAGAATAGATCCACATTGATTTCCAAAATAACAACAGGTTAAAAATTTCCATACTCCCAACACAAAGCCGACAACCCAACAATATACTCAAAAGCCATGAATATCGTATTCGAAGGCTGCTGCCATGGTGAACTTGACGCTATTTATAGCGAGATTGATAAATTGAACGAGAAGGTAGATTTGGTACTCATTGGTGGTGATTTCCAAGCTGTGCGGAACGAACAGGACCTCAATTGCATGTCTGTGCCGGTAAAATACCGCCGGCTCGCCGATTTCCACAAGTACTATTCTGGTGAGAAAAAAGCGCCTTATTTAACCCTATTTATTGGCGGGAACCACGAAGCAAGTAACCATTTGGAAGAATTGCCGTATGGCGGCTGGGTGGCTGAGAATATTTATTACCTAGGACGGTGTGGGGTCGTGCGGTTTGACAATCTCAAAATCGCCGGTATAAGCGGTATCTATAAGCCAGACGACTACACATCAGCACGGCATGAGACAGTTCCGTACGATCGTGGGAGTATACGTTCGGTGTATCATATCCGCAAAGACGAAATCAACCTAATGAAAAAACTGCGAAATGTTGATATCATCATGTCGCACGACTGGCCCAATGGGATTGTCGACCACGGTGATAAAAAGGCATTGTTGAAGGTCAAGAAACACCTAACTGCTGACGTTGAAAACAAAGTGCTAGGGTCTCAACCAGCAATGGAGCTGCTGCGACAGCTGAAACCTAGATGGTGGTTAAGTGCACACTTGCATGTCCGTTTTGAAGCCCTAGTTAGCCACAAAAACGACGACGAGATTGTTCTAAACATGGACGACGACGACGATGATGATGATGATGATAATAATAATAGTGGGAATGACAGCACAAAGTTTTTGGCGCTCGACAAGTGCCTACCAAAACATAAATTCATTGAGCTGATTTCAATGCCTGCTAAACGGAAACGCGACGAGGAAGGGTTCAAACTCGAATACGACGCGGAATGGCTAGCCATTTTACGAGCCGAACAGACAGGTAACCGCATCGACCAAGAAATGAAGCATTTTGCTAACGTGGACTTGACTGTCCCACAAAACTTTTACAAATCAGTCTCCACCCAGAAAGAACTGGAATCAATACCCGACTATAATAAATTGAAACAGGACCAGCCGACATTTTCAATAAATACACAAACTACTAGTTTTCAAAAGCTGATATTCGATTGATGTATTTAATAATAAATAGTGTGCCGCCGCGTGAGGCTTTTTACGTGCCGCATCATCCACTCTTTTTCCCTCGTTCTCTCAATAACCGAACGAACTCCACAAGCGCCGATGTTAATCCGAAAAAAGTCTGCCCATTATTAGCAACACTGTGATTGGTCACAACGCTTTTTGCCGCTCCGCATTTTCCGACTCCGCGGAGTGGTTAATTATTTCCCAAACAAATTTTTTTTCCCTCCAATATACACACCATCTTATTCTCTATTCCATCTTATTGAACATATTGAACATTTAGACACTATGTTGACTTCGTTCAAACGGTTTGGCTGCGTATGTTTTGATTACACTTCATGCCAATTTTTTCTTTCTTCCTTCTCTTCTTTCCTATTGTTCTGCACTAACACACCAACTAATTCTAGAATGTTGCAGCAAAATCAACCTCCCGTGCACTAATCACCAGATTCAACTCCACCACTACTGAATCAGCAATGGGGTCCAAGCTACCAATTGTCGACCACGAATTTGACGTTGTTGTTGTCGGTGGCGGTGGTGCTGGTCTAGCGGCCACTGCAAATTTGGCCCAAGTTAAGGGCATGAAGACTGCATTGGTGACAAAGCTGTTCCCTACTCGATCTCACACTGTCGCTGCCCAAGGTGGTATCAATGCTGCTCTAGGTAACATGCACGAAGACAGTTGGAAATGGCACATGTACGACACTGTAAAGGGTTCCGATTGGCTTGGTGACCAAGATGCTATCCACTACATGACCAAAGAGGCTCCAGCCGCTATTCGAGAATTGGAACATTTTGGTCTTCCATTTTCGCGTACCGAGGAAGGCAAGATTTACCAACGAGCGTTTGGTGGTCAATCTGTTGAATACGGCAAATCACAAGCCTACCGAACTGCATGCTGCAGTGACCGAACTGGTCACGCCATGTTGCACACCTTGTTCTCTCAAGCTATGAAGCACAATGTCAACTTGTTTCAAGAATACTTTGCCACAGACTTGTTGATGGAAGATGGTGTCTGTAAAGGTATTATTGCTTACAATTTGGAAGATGGTACTATCCATCGATTCCGATCGCACAAGGTTGTGTTGGCGACTGGTGGGTACGGCCGAACCTACTTTTCAACCACTGCCGCGCATAGCTGTACCGGTGATGGGTTGGGTATGGCTGCTCGTGCTGGTTTGCCATTGCAAGATTTGGAATTCATTCAATTCCATCCTACTGGTATCTACGGTTCTGGCTGTTTAATCACTGAAGGCTCTCGAGGTGAAGGTGGTTATCTATTAAATAGCGAAGGTGAACGGTTTATGGAACGATATGCTCCTACTGCCAAGGATTTGGCGTCTCGAGATGTGGTTTCTCGATCCATGACTATGGAAATTCGAGAAGGTCGAGGTGTCGGTCCAAATAAGGACCACCTCTACTTGCAATTGTCTCATTTGCCTCAAGAAGTTTTGCGAAGCCGATTGCCAGGTATTTCTGAGACTGCTGCCATTTTTGGTGGTGTTGATGTCACCAAGGAACCAATCCCAGTCTTGCCAACCTGTCATTACGTGATGGGTGGTTTGGGTACCAACTACAAGTCTGAAGTGTTGACTATTGACGAAAAGACTGGTGAAACTACTACCGTTCCAGGTCTATTCGCTGCTGGCGAAGCTGCATCTTTGGTCCATGGTGCCAACCGATTGGGTGCCAACTCTCTACTGGATTTGGTCGTGTTTGGCCGAAGTGCTGCACACACCATTACCGAACAACTAACCCCAGGCACCCCATTGCCACCATCCTCCAAGGATTTGGGTCACGAATCTATTGCCAACTTGGAACGATTGCGAACTGCTGACGGTACAAAGACCACCGCGTCTATCCGAGATGCCATGCAACGAACCATGCAAACTGACTTTGGTGTGTTCCGAACTCAAGAGTCTCTTGATGAAGGTGTCGCCAAGATTCAAGAAGTTGAACGAATGATGGACGATGTCAAGGTTTCTGACCGATCCATGATTTGGAACACTGACTTGTCTGAAACTTTGGAACTGCAAAACTTGTTGACTTGTGCCGTGCAAACCGCAAAGTCTGCACAAAACCGTATGGAATCTCGAGGTGCTCATGCCCGTGAAGATCACCCAGATCGTGACGACGTAAACTGGATGAAGCATACCATGAGTTGGCAATCAAAGACTGGTGAAGATGTGCGACTCGCTTACCGAGATGTTAACAGTTTTACTCTTGACGAAGCTGAGTGCAAGACTGTCCCACCAGGCAAACGTGTTTACTAATCGTTTTTTTTTTAATACATATATATTGATTAATCTGGTTATATATGAAAAATAAGGGGGAGAAAAAAAGAAAGAAAGAAAGAAAAAAAAATTTTGTTATTAATTAATTCCTGGTTGATCATCGTGTTGTAAAAAGTGTGCGTAAAGTGCGGCTCTAGAGTACTCCCAACTGGCCAAATTGAAAAACTAAACACAACCCGCCCAAATTTTTTTTTTCCCTCTTTTTTGGAATTTAACACCATGTTCGTGCTAACCAAAATCACCGACATTATTGCGCTACAGCCGTCAGAATTCTCACGCGCTACAGAAGAAGCGCTGGAGGATGTGATTAATACAAAATACGCCAACCGTGTGCTTCACAACACGGGTCTGTGTATCTGTCTCTACGATATCGAATCAATAGGCGACGGTATGATCAAACCAGGCGACGGTGCGGCATTCATCAGGGTTGTGTTCCGGCTGGTCGTATTCCGGCCATTTGTTGGTGAGATCCTAGTCGGGTGGATCTCGTCATGCACTGAAGATGGGATCAACGTTAAAATGGAGTTTTTCAACGACATTCATATACCAAAGTCAATGCTGTTTGAAGACTCGGTATTCATTGCTAAAGAACAGGCATGGGTGTGGAACGGGCCAGGTGGGGAGTTTTATCTCGATCAGAATGAAAAGCTAAGGTTCCGTGTTGAGCAGGAGGTGTTTACTGAACAGATACCTGGCAAACCAGGTGAAGATATTGAACACAAGCAACAAGCTCCATATGTGATTCTGGGGTCTTGCCAATTTGACGGCATGGGTCTAGTTTCTTGGTGGGGTTAACTAAGTGCATATATATATAAAAAAACATGATAATCTATTAATTTAACAATAAAAAAAAATAAAAATAAAAAAATAAAAAAATTAATAAAACATTACCACTAATTGTATTGCATGTATTGAGACGTACTGCTAAACTTGAGGTTTGTCTTGATGACCTTGTCTATAGCGGTCAAAACGTGCTTTTCAGTAACCGCCTTGACACGTTCACGAATGGCCAAGACACCAGCCTCTGTACAGACAGATCGTAGTTCAGCACCGGTAGTGTTTGGACACAGCCGGCTGACCAAATCCCATCGAATGTTTGCTTCACAGCTCATGCTCTTCGCGTGGATTCGGAAAATGTTGGCTCGGCCTTCAACGTCAGGCAAGCTAAACTCCACCTTTCTATCAATTCGACCAGGCCGTAGCAATGCAGGGTCCAGCGTGTTTGGACGATTGGTTGCAAACATGACTTTAATGTTACCTCGTGGATCAAACCCGTCCAATTGTGTAATCAACTCCAACATTGTTCGCTGAATCTCATTATCACCGCCAGCACCATCGTCAACACGAGCGCCACCAATAGCGTCAATTTCGTCAAAAAAGATTACGCAAGCTTTTTTAGTTCGGGCCATTTCAAACAATTCTCGAACCATCCGAGCACCTTCACCAACATACTTTTGCACCAATTCGGACCCAATAACTCGAATAAACGTGGCATCAGTTCGGTTGGCGACTGCTCGTGCGCATAGAGTTTTACCTGTACCAGGAGGCCCGTACAGCAAAACACCCTTTGGAGGGTCAATTCCCAAGCTAACAAACCGTTCTGGCGATAGCAGTGGCATCTCCACCACTTCACGCAGCTTTTCAATTTGATCTTTACACCCACCAACGTCACCATACGTCACGTCTGGTTTTTCTTCCACAGTCATCATGGTGATGGTTGGATCGATACGTGGTGGCAAAGGCAGCATAATCTGGTACTTGTTCCGTTCCACACCAACACGCATGCCTTCTTCAATATCTGTTGGACTGACACGGTCACCTAGACTGACCACGTATTTGGCGATTTGCTTGACATTAATCACGTACTTGCTCTTGTCGCTGTCGGGTGTTTGGATAATCTTGGTGCATCGGGCAACTTGCAAAGCCTGTTCTTGCGAGATTGTTTGCTTGTCGGCCATCAAATCCCACAAATGAGGAGCAGCAAGACCTGTATCTGATTCTTTAATGCCAATCTTTTCGTTGATTCGAGATTGTAAATCTTTAATGTCGTTTTCAATCTTCTTGAGGTCAACCCCATAGGGAGCAGCCCCATAGCTCTTTAACACCTGGATATCCCCTTCAGACAATGGAGCGACTTTGTTCTCGTCCACCTCATTATCGTCAATCGGCCCTGATTTTTCCCAGTCTGCTTTTGGTGGCATTGTTATTGATTAATTGTTTTTGTGTGTTGTTATGTTGTGGCGAATCGGAAAGGGAGGGAGGGAAAAAAAAAAAAAAAAAAAAAAAAGGTTGGGAGTGGAGTAAGGTTGAAATTTTCTAATTGGGAGGTTGTTTATTTTGTGTTCATATGCTACAGCTTTTGCAAGTACCCTTGCTGGATCAACCTTTGGACGTCGTTTTGACGGACAAAAAACTGGCTGTTCTTGGTAAGATTGAACACACCATATTCAGTCTGGATCTCCCCAGCATCTTTTAACACACGTACGTCAATAAATAAATCCTTTGGTGGTTCCATCGCCCCTGTCAAGTCAATATCGGTCCATTCGCCTTTATAGTCGACCAACAAGTCAGAGTACTTGTGTACGTATTCCTGCTCACTGGGGTTCAGATTTGAATACGCCTGTGTGTCCTGGTCAATCGTCTCATTCCACACCATCTCAACCATCTGATCTGCCCGTTGCCGTTGGTACGCCATCAGACACCGTTTGTTCCTGCGCATACAGAGATGGAGCACGAATAACGCGCATGACGTTTTGCGGTCCTGTGAGGCCATGTTATCGTCCATTGATTCCATGATATTATTGGCTTCGCGTTGAAGCTCCCGAATCTCTCGTGCTACACCTCTCACTAACTCCTCTTGGTACAATGGCACACTATCCAGGCTCTGTGTTCTTCGCGAGTCGTTTATAAGTTTATTCGCGATATCTCCATACATTTTTGTCTGGTGTAAAGTGTTTCTGTTCTTTTTTTTCTTTTAATCGCACACGCGTCGAGGGTGTGTGCACTTTTTTTTTTTCCTTCCCACATTTTTTTTTAAGGCCTGGGTTTAATTGCGCTCACCGAAACTCGAAAGTGAAAGCGAAAGCAAAACCTCTGCCCCAGGATTAGAAACAACAAGAGCTGAGCTGCACTGCGTTGCGGCGTTTGACACGATCAGTATAGGCTCTATCCTATATAGGTTCTATTTTTGGTGGTTTGTCCTTTGTTCCATGTCGTACCATGGCGCCAGACTTTCTTTGTTGCAACGGAATTTCGAAACATTATTGCGCATGCACGCTACCAACTGACTGGGACTTTGTACGTGGGGATTGTGGCGCGCCGCACGGTTCGGCTCGGGAGGGAGGCTTGCCAAAATATACAAAGGGAAAACTCTCGTCAGTTGGAGAGCATTCAAATAAATAAAGACAAGGAGAATGTAGGAGCTATCGGTAGAAGGGTAACAGGAGGCTGGTAAATTCAAGGTCTATCCCGGATGGATCCGAAAAGTTCTCATGGAAATTAAACCCGGCCGTTGGATCATCATTCTCATCACTATTTCCAGGGTGTTGTTTTTATTTTTTAATTGTCAACGAGGAATTATGCAAGGAACATTGTAGCCTATAGAGAGTGTGATGTTATTGGAGGAGGGGAACTTCGGCTTATCAGCTCCACCGTCTTGACCTTGGGGGGAGGGGGGAGGGGTGCGCTTTAAACAGAGAATAGTGTTTCTGTCTCAATACGCTCGAATAGGACGCAATGTTTCTCAATCATTCGGCAAGACTAATGTTTTTCGAAACCTCATCATTGCGTCAAAAAGAAGCAACAACTTGATACGTTTTTTTTTTTTTTTTTTTCCCTCTCTTTTCTTTTTCAGTCCCTTCTCCTCCCCTCTTATTCAGAAGAATATAAATAAGCGTCCTTGTCAGGTTAGTTTTCTCGATTCTTCACTCTCACTTCTTTTTTGAAACCTCTTTTTATATATATCCACACTTTACACTTTATAAACAAAAAGAAGACAAAACAAAAATGGTGGCCATGGCAGTTCCAGCAGCTACATTAGCTGCTCTATTGATGAATCGAGCTCCTCAAGATCCCAACGCAGCTCAGGCTCCAGCCGCCGCGCCGGCAGCTAGCGCGCCTGCTGCTCCTGCTCCTGCTTCTCAACCGCAAGATCAACAACAGGGCCAGACTGAGGGTCAAGCCGGTGAGCAGCAACAAGACCAACAGCAGGCTCAACCGGATGCTGCCAACCAAGGTCAACAAGACCAACAACAGGCTCAACCGGATGCTGCCAACCAAGGTCAACAAGACCAACAACAGGCTCAACCGGATGCTGCCAACCAAGGTCAACAAGACCAACAACAGGCTCAACCGGATGCTGCCAACCAAGATCAACAAGACCAGCAAGGCGACCAGAACCAACAGCAGGGTGAACAAACTCAACAACAGGGTGATCAGCCTGCCCAATCACAACCGGCTGCTGAACAACCAACGCAAGCTGCTCCAAGCCAAAGTCCAGGTCCAGGACCAATTGCTGCTGGCAATGGCACTGGAGGCGGTGGTGTTGGTGGTGGTAATGGAACTGGTGGTGGCGGTGGCGGTGGTAACAATGGTACCAACCCTACTCCAAACCCTACCGACCCAATCGTTGGTGGTGCTAGCGTGGTTAACGTCCAAGCTGGTTTGACCGGTGCCATCGTTGCGGCCGTCGGTGGTCTATTATTGCTTTAAAGCTGGGGGCTCAAATTATACCTTTAAAACACAATTTTTTTTATATATTTTCTTCGTTTCTTTTGTAATTTATATTTAATATTTCATATATTATGTCATTCTTATTTTATTATTGATATTTCTATTTAGCCGCAAAGTCTGCGGCAAGTGAGCCGAACACAAAGGGATTTCCGTATGTGCATGCGCGCGGGTGTGAACCCCCCCCCCCCCCGGCGGAAAGAAAGAAAAAGTTGCCCGCGCGCGCGCTTTTAACAAAGTCACATGCTCGATGCGCACGAATACTGCGTGATTTATCAATATAAACCGTGCTTTAGCGTTCACAGGCCATATATCCATGGCGTAGTTTCGATATAGTAAGTGTTAAAAAAGGGAGCAAGCAGGTAAGCTAAACTATCATGTACTCGTCACTTGAGCTCGATACCCTTCCTGGTACAGAGAATTTTTTATAGCCTCCATCGCCATCTCGACAAGAAACTTTTAAGAGAGCCGCATGTACGTATAGCCGTTACCGTATGTTCGTGCCTCAACTCTCGGCCGAACCACCGTGTGTATATATTACTCGTTCGCGAATTTCACAGTGCCCAGTTTATTTGGGCGAGTTGAGCAAGTCCAGTCCGTTGGCCAATTGAGCGGTCTTTTTCAATTTAGCATCACCGATGTGGCCAAAACGCTTGTGAGCAAGTTCAACAGCAGCCTTGTTGTAAGTGGAGGCACGATAAGCAGAGCCAGTAATGGAGACACCATCGGTGGGAAGGATATACCAGCTAGATTGAATATCACTTGTAGCATATTTTTTCTCAACCTTTTTCGATCCCTCGTTAGAATATGATACGTACTAAAAGGTAGTTCTTTTTTTTTTTTTTTTTTTTTTTTTTCGTACGCACCCCGGGATGGGGTCTGGTTCGCTTCTAACAATTCCAATTGAGGCTACTACGCACTTGTTTGCATTATCCCACCATATCCTTTCCCATTAGATGTGATGTACCAGATGTATGAAAATATTCTTTCCCCTTTACTGGCTGGTGTTGTTGGCGAAAAATGGCAAAAACTAGAGATTCGAGGTAGCAGTCTGAGTCGATAAGAAAAGTATTAGTTCTAGGTAGCGCTGAACGGCTACAACAAACTGAGGTCCAAAGTTGGCGAAGGATTCGAGTTCAAAAACTTGCTAGCTCAGTTGAAAGCTTCCCAAACAAAGGAGCTCGTTGGTATATCAGCTGTTTTACTACCGCTGGTTAACGACGAAAATCGAAATTCCGACAAGTTCAACAAGCTAGTACAAGATTTGGATGAGGTCCACCGTATATTCATGGGAAAAGTTTTTTTCAAAAATTACAGTTGAGGACCTGGAACACAAGATTGCAGGTTGGGTCCATTTATATCGTGACACCGTTGGTAACCCGCCAGACCGGGCTCGCAACACGGCGCAATATGCTAAAGTACAAACGATCCCGGTACACCAGTTAGCACATTTGGTAGACTGCATCAAGTACTGTGGAACGGTGTATGAATACTGGCAGTTCTGTGTTGAACGACGCTGTGGGATGATTGTGAAAAATTTGCAGTTTTCAACGTATATGGATATCTCCCTGCAGAATAGAAGCTTGGCAAGGAACCAAGTCGCGATTATCACAGCGTGGCCAAAAGAGTGACTGGTTCAAAATCCCGTCGTATACCCTGGGGTTTTGCCGTTCTACTCAGGAACTGGAAGAATGTTTGACTGGAGGCACACTAGAATTGTACAGATCAGTTGCAAACGTGTGTATTAAAGAGGCACTAGATAGGCGTACTGTGTCGCGCGTACAAAGTGGGTATGTGACTGCAGCTTTAAAGGATAGCGCGAATTGTTTTAGACGGCTTAACATACCGGGTGGTGGCTTGATTGTGTTGCCCAAGCTTCAACCAGGGGTCGGGGGTCTGGCAACCTAACGAGTTGAAAGCGAATACAAACTCCAGGGAGCTTGTTGCAAACACTGTTTGTTCAATATACAGTTGGTAATGGGGTAGTGATGGATATTGTTCGATTATTGTTTACTGTTGAAATTGAAGGGCCACAAAATCGAGATTTTAACCTGGCTATTATTGACCGATACGACAAACTTGAAAAGGACGAGAATAATGGCAGGTACAGCTATTATAAAAGCTTGTCAAAACAAGAGAGCATGAAAAATCCCGATGCTAAACTAGATTGCGTAGAAATTTCAAAGATTTGTTGCCAGATGGGCCTGGTTCAACTCAAAGTACGAAGAGGGCACGATTACGAAACGCGTTTTTATATTTATGAGCCGCCGCTTGTCCACAATTCGTAAATAAAGTTAGCTGGTTTAAATTTAAACACGCACATAACTTTTGGATATTAAAACTGTTTTGAATTATACTTTTTACGCTTAACGGCACCGTTCGTAGCTTTTTTGTGGAGCCATAGTTGTCGTGTTTGTCTTTCAAGGGTTCAGAACCGCGAAATTTTTCTGTATTGGCACTTTTCACATGGTTCGCGCGCTCACGATCACCTAATTAACTCCGAAAAAAAACAACAGCAAATTTAAAATTAAATCAATTTTTTTGGTGGGATCGATTTTAGAGGGGGAGCTTGCGCCAGCGGAACTATTTTTGGTGGGAATTTTTTTTTTTTTTTTTTTTTTAACTGTTATCGATAGACGAATATTACCAGGTTCGTGAGACAATACAAAAATATTTATTAACCTAACAATACAAAAATATTTACTAACCTATCCTCGAACCAACGCCAATGCATGCCCATTACGAGGCCAGTCATCGACAAGACCTGGATATTTCCCTATATGTTCCAACATGTACTCACGGTATTCCATAAGATCAACGCTGTACGTGATATTCATGTCCAAACAGCAGTAATAAACCTGCTTGTGAACACCAACCGAATTCCATTGACTTGGCGGCCGGTCATTCAAAACCAGACATTTGCTTAGCTGTAATTGCAGGCTGGCGATATCTTTCTCAAGAGCAGAAATTTGGGTGCCCAATTCAGTATCACGTTTGGGCTTTTCTGGCAATACATGATAGAAGAAACGCTGATCGAATTGTTGAGAGCCGTCTATCAATGGGGGTTTTGACGTTCCCTCCGGCAAAGATTTTGCCTCTCCGTCAACGTCCTCTTCCAATTTCCGCTTAAAGGATAGCAAACACTGATGGTATCGGACCATTACTGACGTTTGAGGCGTGTAGGTAACGGCGGCCGGAATGTCATTCCCAGTGCTCTCCTTATACCAGGAAATGATAGTGTGGTAAGCTGACTTGGTTTGATTCCGGTAGCAGTCATTTTTCAGTTGATTGATGGTTTTTTTTTGAATCTTCCGTGTCTCTTCATCATGCATGTAGAAAGCTTGTGGGGGAGCAATTTTCTCGTTGGCTGGAACCAGTTTCGTTAGCACGGCGTGGTGGGTACCACGGTAATACCGCAAATAAACCGCTTTAACCTTGTACGCGGTCCCATACACATAGTCAATAAGGGCTTGCTTATCCGACAGTTCCACGCCACTCATATTCGCAACAAAGCTAGACAAATCATCGGTGATCCCTTCGTGCTTAAACTTGTCGTCGAGTCGAATTCCTTGCGAGTACAAGTACTTGAAACACGACAGTATATTGAATTGCTTGACGACGCGGTTGCGGTTGCCGCCCAGTCGACCTACCTCCTCTGGGCTGATCTTCTTTGCAAGCTGAAACAATGCGTCAACACGTTTTGGCTTTGGCGCTTTGTTTTGGCAATGAGCTTCGAGGTGGGTGGTGGTGTTCAAGTCCCCGCCAACCATCGCACCATTCACTTGGCAGTCTGGTAGAGACACTAGGGCATTGATTGTTGCTTCGGGGTTGTTGACGTTGGCGTAAATTCCCCAAAGCTTGACGTCAAAAGCCCCGTGCGGCTTGTTAACTTTTAGGTTTACACCCAACAGACGCTGCCCTTCCTCACCTTCAGGCGAGTCATACTGCTCAATAATGTCGACATTGGACCGAATCAACATTATCACACACTCAACTGAAATGCATTTTCCAGCTTTTTGCACGTTTTCCCATTCATCCTTGACCCAAGCCCGGACTAGATCGCCCCGTTCAAGCGTGGCCATTCGTGGATCATGGACGTTTAAAGTATCTCGTTCACCCTCTGATACCGGAGTTCCAAACACTTCCGTCACAATGCAAATATCCACGCTTTGGGCAACCAGGTCTTTCAACAATGGTCGGAGGCTGTCGGCGGTTGGGTGGTGCTGGTTCACGTTCAAAATCACCGGGCCGTCGTCGTGGGGCTCGTAATCCACATGACGCATAGGCGTGGCTCGCAACGGGTTTTTCATAACGTGTAGGTGCTTGTTGGTTGACTGACCGTCCACTTGTTGGTTGCACTCGACAACAACTAGAGTAGGTTCGTTCAAAGCTTCACTTTTGCATACCGCGGCGTCTTCTGGTTCCAACACAGTTCCAACCACCGCCGGTTTGTCTGGCTCTGATTGGTTTACCTTCAAGCCCAGCCATCCGTCCAAGGTGTGGTCTTTCTTCGTGGCGGTGGTGTCGGTGGTGTTGGTGGTGGCGGCGGTGTCGGTGATGTCTTCCGACACACTGTATGCATATGGTGGCACGGTTGTGAGTCGCTGCAATAGAATTTTTGCAGATTCAACTGATTCAAGTGCTTCTTTTGAAAGTTTCATTATTTGGAATAAGTGTGGGTGGTAGTGGAGAAGAAAAAGCGGCGGTCCATTGGGTTTTTATTATAAGATCGTGAAGGGGAGTAGGAGCAGGGGTGGGGGTTGGGTAAGAATTTGTTTAATATTTCATTGGGCTTGTTAATGCAAATCAAGGGTGGTGTACTAGCAATAT
>JAJLUJ010000207.1:0-15506 GCA_030564235.1 Blastobotrys elegans
CGTTGGAACGCTCTAGCCGTACAAGCTCAAGTCAGACAACAGATAATTCAACCCTTTCTATATATCTCCAGGTGTCGAATCTGCCTTCGATAGTGTAAGAAGCTTAATCAGTCTTTGCTTCTTCATGTAGGTCAAAAGGCAGAGTCTAGAACAGTCCATAAAAAGAATCAGCTAGGTTAAGTTTAGAGCTATTAAAACGACGAGCTTTGTGTTACAGTTTTGGGTAAAACGATTATAATTATAAGCTTATGCCAACATATATGTGGAGCTGCTCGGACGGTCGATCGCGCGGCTTACTGCGCAGTATATATACGTAGGCCGGTGGGGTAAGATGTGACTTGATTCGGCGGCGAGCTCTAGAGTGTCAGGTTTCCCCGTATTCATGATGTATGCTGATCAACCTTATACTTGTGGTGGGCTGGTCTCGGGTTTGGCGCAGATCATTGAACACGCGCCAAAAACAAAATAAACTCCAAAGCTTTCTATCATTCCTTTTTGTCTATAAAATATACGTATTCGCTTGGCCATAGGGTTCGTGTTGTAGCGTTACGATCGCGAGACAGCCCCACCCTTGAGCGCTTGAAAGTTGACTCTTTTTTGACCAGCCCAATTGCTCAAGACATCCATGCGGCTTACGTGTTTCACCAGTTTCCATAAAGCAACATCATTCCGCCCAGCTGGCCCAGGTATATATCGCCGCGCTTCAACGCCGCATGGTCAATGCGTTAAGTTACCCGACCGAACCGCGGGAGAGGTATCGCGATAGAGTAGATAGGACATGAGAGAGCGCGCCTGCGTGCGCACGCGTATCGCTCGAGCGTTGATGCGGCGGAGATGGGGAATAAAAACATTCCGTGCCGGTATACAATAAACTCGGGAAAATTTTTTTTTTTTGGTCTTTGTTGTTACTGGAAGCTAGTTGACACTCTGCATATCTGCCCAGAACTATGTTTGCGATGGAGTTGGAAGTATTATCAGTACACACGTTTTGCTAGTATTTACTGCGTTTTGTGGTGATGTAAGAAGGACAGTGTGCTGCAGGATGTATACGCAGCCAGCGCCTTCCATCGTACGGCTTACACAGGCGCCAGCAGTTCTGGGGCGGGCGGGGCAGGCGGGGCGGCCACCCCCCACTCAAGTACGTATACGTACGTGATCGAAACAAAAGATACAGCGATCGGGGCATGAGAGCGAGGGATCCAGAGAAATATCGAACGGCCATGGAATTTAGTGGCCCTGTTCCTCGATCTCTACATGCCAATTCTCCTTACAAGTTGTGTAGCATGCATGCATTAGTTGTGTGAAATATTTGCCTCCTTTGCTTGGGCGAGCTCTTGTCTCGAAATTTTTTTTTCCCCTACTTTGTATATAAATTTTTTTATTACTACTTTACACAGGCTCACAGTATAATTACAGTCAGATTCTTGTGTTTTTAATAACTCACGGTACAGAGAAGAAGAACTTGCGCCTTTTTGATTTTTTTTTTTTGTTAATTGTTTATTAAACACTCACACTACACTCACATTTTGGGGGACGTTGATCGGTAGTCTACACAAAAACTCTCACTCACTCGAGATCTCCACATAACACGACAAGAAAGTTGGAAACCCACACAGTACACAGTTGGTTAGCCAGTCTCCACGTTTATTCAACTAAAGTCGCACTTTGCAGTGTTGTTTCATTTGTCAAGACTTGTAAAGCACGCCCAGTCTACTACCAACGAAAGCAAGTCAGCCACGCCACGACAACATCGCAGCGGGACGTATTAATCTTGTTCTCATTGACTACATTTACGGGTATCAAATCATTCATCTCAATCAATTGCTGGTTGTGAGTTGATCCGAAGGGTTTGGAAACTTGTTTGTGGCCTATTTTCACGCATTTAAACTGTGGCAAGCAAGAAACTCTTGTTTATTGAGCATTATCTTACGTCTTTATCCGTCCTTTTATTACAATCCGGATCTATTGAAGCGTCCCGGGAGTTGTTCGGAGCTGCATTTACTCATTCACTTACCAGGCTTGAATCTCACTGTTCAATCCATTTTCTTTACTCTATTTTGACTGTGACAAATTGTTCTGCCAATTCACAACGAATTATTTTATTAAGAAAGATTGTGCCTGCTTTGATTGTTTTTTAAACTTGAACGGGGTTTATTCTCTTCCTTTTTTTTTTTTTAAATTTTCGTTTTCGTTTTCGTTTTTTTTTCTTCCCTCTCAACACATTCACACCGACTCAATTTTTTTTTATATATATACTGCAACTCCACAAAACAACCACGGCATTAAAAAGGAAAGACACTAAATCGATTAATCCCACCGACTGAAAAGACTTTTAAAAGGAACACTTTTTTGTATGCCCAAGATGAGCGTGACAAGAACTCGACAGCCTCACTCGTATCACCATACTACCACGGCAACGACCAAATCAAACGGGTTAGTAGGAACGCCTCCGACCATAACCCGCCCCACCCGCCACTCAACAACAACAGCAGCAGCAGCATCAGTGTCAACTCCAACTCCAACTCCAACAACCTCACCAACCAATCGCACTCGTAACAGCAATAAAGCCAAGATTGTCTCATCGTCATCATCATCGCCGGTACTACACCAGCTAATAAACCCAGATAAGGTCAAAAAAGACATTAAAAAGTTGTACGAATTCCGTCTAGACCAGGATGATGAGTGGAGGGAGACGGCAGATGAGGTTGCGACTGCACTGGCCAAACTTCGGGCCCGGTGGAAGGACTTGGACACGCACCGAAAAGCCCTGACTAAACAGAAGGCCAAGTCCCAGTCACAACAAGCCAGCACCAGCACAACTGCGGCGGCGGCCCAGCCTACCACGCGTGGGCCTGGTCGACCCGGTCGGCGTGCCAAACGACAAAAGGTTGAATAAGATTCCATCTATATACTCCTATTTATTATGTAATTTATTTTGTTGATATGTGAACAAACAGAAAGAAGAAAGAAGGAAAAAAGCCGCACAAAAATAACACACAACGCCAAAAAAAAAAAAAAAAAAAAAAAAAAAAAAATTCCCCTCCCAGACAAGCGGCGAGCCACACTCAAAATTGACCAATTAAAAGCCACCCCTGGTTTCGAATTCTTCGTCACAGCACATACACGCCACACGGTTCTTGCTCGAACTTCGAACTGTCCCCATATATATATATATCTATAAACCCGATATAAGAATAATGAATATTTTTGAATTAAAAGAAGAGATGAAACCCCATAAAAGCCTAATAGCCGCCCAGCCTCCTTAAATTTGGATCTTCGTTACCTTCTCGATGGCGTCGGGAGTGCCGATCTGAGACCCCGAATTGGGCAGTTTGTGATCGCGCGCTTTTCAGAACTGGCGAGTTTTACTATAGTTATAAGGCCTTAGACAAGGACGAGTGTGGGATGGAACATTGATAAAGGCGCCGGTGTCGGTTGAATTTGGTATACGCGTATACTGTCGTGTGAACAATGGGATGCGAATGGACCATCAAGGTATACACACCTCGCTGGCTGAATTCATGCAGCATCGGGCGCCGTTTCAAACCTGCCACTTCGACGACGGCCATTTGAGGGCCGATCGATGCTCCCAACCGAAGAAGATTTTTTTTTTTGTTCTCTTTTTTATCTACGCTTATATATATCTAATTGACCCTTTTTTTTTTTATTTTTTTCATTCTTCCTACTACTCATCTGCTAACTAAAAATAAAATAAAAATGGTGAGCAATAAGGAGATTCGTATCCTGACGCTTCTGGCTATTGATACGGTGTTCTTCTTTCTAGAGATTATCGTTGGATATGCGGTGCACTCGTTAGCGCTGGTGGCGGACTCGTTCCACATGTTGAACGACATTTTCTCGCTGTTGGTGGCGCTATGGGCGGTGAAGGTAGCCAAGAGCCGGGGTGTGGATAGCAAGTATACGTACGGGTGGCAGCGTGCTGAGATTCTAGGTGCGTTGATAAACGGGGTGTTTCTAGTCGCGCTCTGCATGTCCATCTTCCTTGAAGCTATCCAGCGGTTCTTTGAACCCCAGGTGATTAGCAACCCGGTGCTGATCCTCTGTGTAGGAACTGCCGGGCTAGCGTCTAACCTAGTTGGTCTCGTGCTTTTCCACGACCACGGCCATTCACATTCCCATGGTGGTGGTGGTGGTGGCGGAGAAGACGAGGAAAGCCATACCGAAAACCACTCGCACACTCACACCCACGGAAATGACGAGACGGCACCGGATATGCTTGCTCATGAACAAGTGATGAGCACAGAGACGACTGCGTTGTTGTCCGAGCCGCCGAATAATAATGATGGCCGACACCGGTCGTTTTCGTTGTTAAGCGATACCCACGAGAATCATTACCATGCCAAGCCAAAGGAGCCATCAGCATCGTCAAAGTCGCTGAATATGCATGGTGTGTGGCTGCACGTTTTGGGCGACGCGCTGGGGAATATCGGGGTGATGGCAACTGCATTGTTTATTTGGAAGACGGATTATACATGGCGGTATTATGCCGACCCGTTCATTTCGCTAGTCATCACGGTCATCATCTTCTCGTCGGCCATGCCGCTGTGTAGACGCGCGTCTAGTATCTTGCTACAGGGTGTGCCACAGTCGGTGAATGCCGAGGAGGTGAAGGAGGATTTAGTGTCACTGCCAGGCGTGGAAGATATCCATGACTTGCACATCTGGATCTTGAAGGAGGATTTGTTCATTGCCACGCTGCATGTTTCAGTCTCGCTATCTGAGGATGAGTTTATGCACTTGGCGGCTAAGATTAACGGGTGTCTGTACGGGCATGGTATCCATTCCACGACCATCCAGCCAGAGTTTATCGCCAAACAACCCGTTGAAGGGACCGACTCGCAACATAACTCTCGGTCTAGTTCAATCCAGTCCACGGACAGGGAAGGCTTCCCGGTTTGTATTGTTGGTGGGAAGAAGAGCTCGGGTGGGTTAAAGTCGTCCCGATCGGACAGTAGCATGCATGTTCACAATGCCCAATAATTGTTCAACAAAAATAACAACTCGTATGTATTAAATTAATATCCAACCGCTTTTGAAGCTTTTAAAAATTCATATATCTATTTCCGCCGCACTAAGGTTTGATAAAAAGTGATGAGGTGCGGCTGAGACATGCTGTTTAAAATTTATCCACCCATTTGGAGGAGCTCTATAGTGCCTTCTATACCTGCTGGTTATTCGCCTTGAACGTGTCAAGGGCTTGTTGACGTGCTTTGGCGTGGGAGACCATGGGCTCGGGGTACCCGTTCTGTTTCGCCACCGAGGCGTACTCCCTGCCATATGGGTCGTGGATGGCATCACCCACAACGTCCTTAAGCTCGGGCACCCATTTGCGGATAAACGAGCCGTCGGGGTCGAAGCGTTCCGACTGCCGGTACGGGTTGAAGATTCGGAAATAAGGCTGTGCGTCGACGCCGCAGCTTGAACTGAACCCCCACCCGCCATTATTAGACGCAAAATCGCCGTCAATCAAATGGCGCATGAAAAAGTACTCGCCCCATTGCCAATTGATAAGGAGGTGTTTGGTGAGAAAGGACGCCACAATCATCCTCCCGCGGTTATGCATGTACCCCGTTTGGAGCATCTGCCTCATTGCCGCATCAACAACTGGGAACCCTGTCTGGCCCACTGTCCACCTCCGGTAATGTTCCTTATTCTGACTCCACTGTAGCGACGCTGTTTTCAGCTTGAAGGGTTTATTCATGCAAACATAAGGGTGGGAGACAAGAACGGACCGGTAGAAATCGCGCCAGGCCACCTCGCTCGTCCAGTTTGACACCCCATTCACGTTCATATTCATAATCCCTCGTAACTGGCCAATCTGCCCTTGCGAATGCTCAAACCCAATCGCGCGCCGCACCGTTGTGCGCGCCGCCAAGTTCCCAACCGTAATATACACACTCAGCATGCTGGTGGTCTGCCCACCCAGCATATCCCGTTTATCGCGATACTCGCTCAGATCACCACCCCTTATCCACTTCTCCAGCTTTTCTCGTGCAACATGCTCGCCGGCGGGCCACAGCTCGGCCCAGTACGCCGAGTCGGTAACACGCAGGTCGGCGGGGAGTTCTGGAAGGGAGAAGGGGAAATCGAGCAGCTCGCGAACCCATGCCTTTTTCTTATAATCTAGCTTGGCCAGTATCGTCGTCTCGTCTAGCAAGTCCATATGTTGGCAGAGGTGGGCCACCCACGCTTTGTAATATGGCGAGAAGACCGAGAAGGGTTTGTTGGAGGTCTTGGTGAGTAGTTCGCTGGGGTTGACAAGGCAGGTATCATGTGTCAAATTCACGGAAATCCCGCCGTTCTGACCATCGCTCATACACGAACGGACCAGCTTGGCCTCGCGCCGCAGTTCGTCCACTCCGTACTCGATATTGGCAAATATGTGTTTCGAATTGTACCGCTTGGCAACCTCAACCAGTTTGTTCGTCGGATCGTTACTAGCTGTCTCCTCCTCCACAATTAGTGGGATACCCAGTTCATGGAGGTCGTCGTGTATGACTTTGAGAGATCGCAGGGTAAAGTCAATCTGGGAATTGCTACGGGTATGTTCGCGCAACTCGGCTGGGCATATAATGTACACGCAGATCAAAGGGATGTTGTGGTCTCGGGAAAGCTCGTAAGCATGGGAGAGGCCGCGGTTGTCGTATATTCGTAGATCAGACTTGAACCAGAATAGGACGCTATCGCCGGTTTCGAGGAGATGATGATTGCTGCTCGAGTCACGTGCCGCCGCCTCCTCCATCGCCGACGTAAGCTCATCTATTGGTTTATCGCGTTTACCTTGGACGTATGAAAGTGCTCTGGCGTCGGAAATCACCGCGGAATAGTCCACGTTCGGAATGGCCTGGTCAACCTCGTCGTCCTCAACATCTCCGGCTGTTCGTTTAATAACTGTCATTAATTTTTGGAGAATTTTCTTTCTCCCTCGATCGTGTTTTCAAGGTTGCTATAGTCAGTCGTATATATGGCCTTTTATAGATAAATAGACAAATTCGAATTGTGGTTGACAGGAAGAAGGGAATTGAAAAAGAATAAATAAAATAAAAAAAAAAAAATAGCAAGCTTATGTGTGCCGTTATTATGATAAAAAGTTGTGAGCTGGGTTGACCCGAAAAATCAGCGCAGGCAGGTCCTTTTTTTTTCTCTTCCTTCTTTCTTTCTCCTGGGTTCGGAGGTGGCGCGCGGGAGATCTACATTGTTGCTCTTTTTTTTCAACTTGTGAGCGAAAATTTTTTCTTCCAGCCAGGGCGGGATGTGAATGAAAGATCCCGCCGCACCTTCTAATCAAAACCCCGAGGGAGGGGGCGTCATCATCATCATGACACGTTGAAGGCCACAATTCCTAAATGCGTCATTTTCAAAGATTTCGAGAGCATGCAGCTGGGGAATGCGGCGCGCGCGCGCTATCCCTAGCAAAAAAAGGGCGGCTAAGCAACATTGCCGATCTTGTAGACCGTGTCGTTGTGGGTGGAGTGCCTGCAAAATTCCAGGTACGGCTCAATGGCCGCATCTTCTTCATCTTCTTTGCTATCCTTCATGAGCGACTTTTCAACCCGCTTGGTATCTACAAACCCGCCAATGGCTACAGTGCTGGAGAAGCTAAAGTAGAGGTTGCGGAGAGTGGGGAACGTTTCTACCATGTAGGTGATGGCCTGCAGGTACCTTTCCGGTGTCATGGTCAGGTTTCGAAAAAACAGCGACTCGATATTGCCAAGTGTTGATGCCGGGAGGATGGCGGACATGCTACAGAGAACGGGTTTGGTGAAATGCATCACCAGCACGGTGATGTTGGGACAAGCTCCTAGTATCACCGATGTCCTCGTGTAAAACATGTGGAGCTCCAAAACCCGCAGTGAGTTTTTTAGATGGTTAAGGGCCAAGACTGGTGGTAGAGAGTCACCCGAGATTTCAAGCCTGGTGAGGTTTGGCAGGTCGAGATGTGTGACTAGCACATCGTCGTAAATGTTATCCAGCATCAACCGCTCCACGGATGGTATTCTAATCATTCTCGTGCTGCTTCTTTGCTTGGCCGTGGCCATATCGACACGGCAGTTTTTCAGTGTCAGGTCAGTCACACAACACTCCATAAACAACTTCTTGTAAGTGGGTATCTTCCACGCCGCACTGAGCGTAAAGGTCTTGATTGTAGCGGGTAGATTCAGCACAGTGCGTTCGGGCATGGACCCGCCAAACGTTTCGCTATACAGTACTAGATCTTTACACTGCGGAGCTAGCATGAGCAGCGGGTTTTCTTCGAGACAGAAATCAGTAAGGCCAGGGCAGGGTATGGACATGTGGACGTTCACCTTGGTAGCATCGCTGCTATTCAATAGCTGATCGAATATGGGCTCCATGCTTTGATGCTGGTTTGGTACGGTCACCACGTTGATCTGTTTGAGCTCGGTGCAGTGTCGTTGAATCAGCTCAACCACTCGGCCCATTTCCTGGGTGTAATTGGTCATGTACAGGTCGCCGCGGATGGAGAGTTTGCGAATGTAGTGTGCCTTTTTGTGGATCACCGCGCTGACGAGGTAGTCGTTGGCCATGGTGACGACGATATGACGGCCGCTGGGCTCGCTAGGCCATTGAGCAATCTCGGCATTGTACAGCCGGCCTGGCCAGGTGAAACGGTACCGCAGCAGCACATGCCGCCACATTATGGAGTCATATAACGGTATGAAATGGGGATGGGCTTGTGATAAACTTTTGAGCGTCTTGGTGTCGAGCCCCTCGGCTATTTTATTGAGTAGCTCAAACGGTAGCAACATTTAATTTACTGAATTGTCGATAGAGCAGTGTTTTTTTTTTTGGAGGTGGAGGAGGAAAAAAAGAGGTCCCGAGCGCGCGCGCGCAGAAAAAAGCACAGTATAGTTTCAGCGTTTGGCCTTCTTTTCATTGTTTTATCTAGAAAGTGACGTTTCATCATGTCTGTCGCGGAAGAACCAACCCCCGACGAAGCGGTATGTTTATCATTACGAGGGAGGGGGGGGGGCTGTCTAATATTTTCTAATATTTATGCATAGAAACAGGACCTGTACCAGCCTGGTTCAAAAATGGCAGGAACCACTCTCAAGCTCCAGCTCAGCGGGGAATTGAAACAGTTTGAAAAGGAGCTGTGCGAAAATCTGGGGCTACGGCCATTAGTTGACGCGGACCGAAAAGCGACCAAGCTACTTGCTGTACGTTCAAGTTCTTCCATCCCAGCAGAAGACTAACTATATACAGGCATGTGCCGACGTTTGGTTGAAGCAGACGGTCGATAAGATCCGCTGGCAAGTTGTCAACATGAACGACATTCTGGACAAACTAGTCCCGGAGGTGGAGGCCCGGTTCCCGGTATTGTTCAAGACCGAGCATGGGAAAAGCATCTACGGTCTGGAAGGCCACCCACTCAACCGCTACTGGCGTAAACGGCTGCTGTCCATCACTAACAACAGCTACGCCCTTACTTTTTCTGCATAGATATATATAAATCCTTTTCTCTGTATACAGGATGGTTGGTTATATATAAACACACACGCTAAACCCAGCACATTTGATCGTGTGTAAACAAGCTGCTCACATCATACGAGCTCTTGCCGCCACCCACTTTCACCTCTCTAGACCAGATATCCTTCAATCTATTACAATCGTTCGAAATGAGCCTCGACCCGTCAAAAAACCGGTCCAGCGCCACGCTCGTCTCAAACCCGTATATAACCGGGTGGAGGGTATGCTTGTGCACCAAAATGCGGCCCCCAGTCAGGTTCCCATGTGCAATACCAGCCTGGTGAAGCAGCCGCAACGCGCCAAACGTGCGTATACACACCTTATCCCAGTCACATAGCTTTTCATCTTTCCGTTTCAGTGTCCGTTCCAGCAACGAGTAAAAATGATTTTGCTGGCTAATTCTTGCCTTTGCGGTGCATTGATGAGACGCCAGCGTTTGGTGGAAAGCCGCCGATGGAATGGCAGACCCCCGCTGGTCGCCACACTCACGCCGGATCCGAATCCACTGCGTCAACGTAATATACCCATTACTCTCGTCCAACTGTTCAATGAGCAACGCCGGCGACCGCACCATCGCCTTGTCGAGCGGTATATACACCGTACTGTACAGTAACGGCACAACCGTCCCTTGTAAATGCGTCAATGCAATGTAAGCGTCCAGCTCTGCCTGGAATAGGCTCCACGGGACACCATACTGAGCCGTCGGAATACGAGCGGGCTGCGTCTGCTGTTGCTCGAGGTCAAAATTCTCTACAAACCGGCTCAAACTGGTGAACCACTTTTCACAGATACGGACCGGCACGGACGCCAGCTCCACAACCCGCGACATGAACCAGGCATTACGATCGCCACACATCCGCGGCTCGTTTGTGCGTAGGACATGCGGCGCCTGCACTTTCGCGTTGTAGTCGTCCAACACACCAATCTGCCGTTCATGTTCCGCCAAGAAATCCCGCAACAACGGCGAAAACGGCCGGGGGGTGTAGTCCATTAACTGCGACGACATTTTCTATTTTAAATTGTTTATTGAGAAATGTAGAAGAAGAAAAAAACAAGGGCCAATATATATATATAATCTGTTCAGGGGAGGTGGTGGGTGTCCGCAGTCCCCCACGTTAGATCTCAACAGGGGACGTGTGTCTCAGATCCAATCGGAGGTCCGACGTTTCCTCGCTTATAACGCAGAAGAAAAAAAAAAAAAAAAAGGGGGGTGATGTGTCAGAAAAAGTTTGGTAGACTCGGAAAAATTTCTCTCCCCCCACCCCACTCAACAAGCACAATGGGACGACGAAGGCATTCATCCATTCATTCCAAGCTCTACCTTATTGTACTCGGTCTAATCACAACATTTTTAATCTTCCATGCGTTGAAGAAACCTAGTTCCAGTGGAACCAACAATGTCAAAACTAGCACCAACACGCAACAACATCTGGCAAACCTTGAGCTTATCACGTCGATAAAAGAAGACCCGGCCGTGGGCTCCAAGGGTACAGCTGTCCCGTGGGGAGTCACGTACAGCCCGTTGACGGTGTCTGGGACGTGTAAATCGTCCAAACAGATTAGGAAGGAGCTTGCACAGATTGGGAAGGCTGGCATTGACAGGCTGCGCATCTTCTCGCCAGACTGCAATGTGCTGTACCAGGCTCCGAAACACTTCCGGTTGATTATCGGTGTCCACCCGTATTCTGATAACGAGCCCACGTCTCTGATCCGATTGATGTCATCGCTGGCCAAGCAGGTCAACGAGATCAATTACTGGGGACAGTGGGATAAGGTTGAGATGGTGGTGGTTGGATCTCAAGGCGTATTTAATGATGAGTACTCGCGGTCCGACCTTGTCCGCATGATCCATCACGTGAAAAGCTTGCTCGCCCAGACAAGCTTTACAGGGCTGGTCACCACCGCCGAGCCCGTCCAGTCCTGGGTCTCCCCAACCAAATACAACGCCGCTTCGGTACAGGAATATAAAGATTTCCAACACCACCAGCAGCAGCAACAGCAGCAGAACGGGAATGAGGCGGGAGGTGTTGTGGAGGATACGGATATATGCGCTGCGGTGGACGTGGTATCGCTCGTCATCCAGCCATATTTCAACGCCGCGCTGCTCCCACATGAATCCGGCCGGCTCATCTCCCGCGACGTGCGGTTCGCGAGATACCTCTGCAGCGACGACTTTATCGGCCGTGCCCATCGTCAAGACGCCATGATTGAGGATATTGACACCAGCTCCCCAGCCCCGCCAATTGTAGTGTTGGAAGCCGGCTGGCCCAGCGCTGGCCTGGAGAATGGGAACGCAGTGGCCGGGAAGGACGAGCAGCGCATCGCCGTTGAGTCAATGATCCGGGCTAGAGACACAAACTCATACATGCGTATCCCCACCGTGTTGTATTCATTCCTGGACGAGCCGTGGCGTGACGCTGGCGAGTTTGACGCCGAACAGCATTTTGGCGTTTCATCATTGTACTGAATTTGGGATTAAAAATCTTCTCTCTTTTTCTCTCAAAAATTTAATTACATAATAATACAGTCCTTGTCCTTCTTGTCAGACTTGCGCTTATTCTTGTAGCCGTGGCTCGCCAAATCGCGGTTCTTCTTGAGCCGCTCGATAGCCCGGTCATCGCCGCCGGCTGCGGCTTTGCGGTACCAATTCGCGCTCTGCAGGATATCTCGCTCGGCCCCAATGCCGTGTTCCAAAAAATAACCCACTGCAAACTGGGCTTTGGCTAGACCATACTCGGCCGCCCGCTGCGCCCACTCGTACGCCTCTTCTTCGTTTCTAGGAAGCATGGGCTCAGCGCCAACCATATACCACGCACACATTGCCAGCATGGACCCGGGGTCGCCACCCAACGCAGCAATGGTGTAATAGTGGATACTCAACGCCGCATCTTGCGGGCATTGCAACTGGCCATACTCGTAAGCGTGGCCCAGTTTGGCCGCCGCGGGGATGTGGTTCAACTCAGCCGATTTAACATAGAGCTGGACAGCGTACGAGTAGTCTTTAAACACAATGTCGCGGTACCCCACTTCATAAATCTTGGCCAGCTCATAAGGCGCCTGGGGGAAGATTTCATTGGCAGACTCGGCGCTTCGAGTCAGCCACTTGATACCTTCTTGCTTGATGCTAATATGGCTGGACATGCCAAGCCGCCCGTAGAAACAGGCCAGACCAAGCCGCAACATGGCGCCAGGTTGGTTCTTGGAGGCAGCGTTTCGCAAAAATTGAACAGCTCGTCGCACATCTTTGGAACAGCCCCAGCCTTCCTCCAAACACAACGCGGCTCGGTAACTAGCCTCACCATGGCCGTGTTTGGCGGCCAGGTGGAAAAGCGTAAACGACTCCTTCAAGTCTGGTTTGCCCAACGCGCCAGACGCATACGCATCGCCTAATAAATACTGCGCATCGGCAAACCCTCGATCAGAAAGCTTGCGTAGGTTGGAAATGGCCTCCTTGAGCAAATCAGCCTTGAGCTTCTTCTCCTCGTCAGCGGTTAGGCTGTGTGCGGCAGCAGCAGCAGCCTGGAACCCAGACGAGGTGGAAAGAGTCGACATGTGGCGGGATTTCTTCGTGTTGCCGTCTACAGGTAACGAGCTGGCGCTTTGTGCTCTTGGTAACCCCTCCCCAGTCGTCGTTGTTGTAGTAGAATGTCCAGTCGTCGAGTCCTCGTCGCTGCCTGCCGACGATGCCGATGAGCTTTTAGTCATGGCCGTACCGGATAGCAAGGCCGTTTGCAGCATGTATTGGGCGAATTGGAATTGAATCACCGGGTCATTGCTCTTTTTGGCGTTTTTTCTATACAGCTCAATGGTCTTGATCCGTGGCATTAGGTTGGCATTGTTGGTGCCCATTTGTGGAGTTAGGTACGACTGCGACAGGTCAAACATGGACGCGGACGCAAACTGGCTCGCTAGTTCATTGATGGACGGACTCGCCGTCGAGTTGCGGTGGTGTGGCTCATACCCGCCATTGCCAAAATCCAGCGACGACACAGACGACCTTGAGCTCATTGGCCGGCTAGACATTCGAGGCCGCGGGGTCGGAAGTAGCTGTTGTGAGGTGAATGACGACTGCGAGTTGCTCTGCTGATGGTAAGACTGCCGGTAGCCAACAGCGTTGTGGTTATTATTATAATTAGTATTGGCAATGTATTCTGGCGACGCCCCAGTACTGGATGCTCGTTGATGCTGCAGTGGTGTCGAATTCCGAGGACTATGCTTTAAAACACTCTGCGGTATGGGCGTAGGCGGTGATACGTTGTTGTTGTTGCTGCTTTTGTTCACGTTGATGGTATTATTATCGTGTGTATCAAGATTGGTTGGCGAGGTAGCTGAAGCAGGAGGTGGACTCACTGCTCCACCATCGTTGCTGGAACTGGTACCTTCAACTTGAACAGACTGCATGTTTGTCTTGAACTTTGAAATAGAAACAATTAAGGAGTGAAAAATTTAAGGCAAGGAAGAAAAAATAACGAGTGAGAATGAGAGTTTGAACCTTGTCTGTGTGTGGTGTGTGTTTTGGTGCTGCTCCAGTGTCGGTGTCGTAAGTGAAACTGGAGAGAATTATATTATCCTTCAAATAATAATAGTGAAATGAAACGAATATTTAAAACAAATGAAAAAAAAAAAAATAAAAGAACAATTTGCCAACGGAAATGTTTATTACTTCAAGAAATTCGTCAAAGAAAAAAAAAAAACTGAATAGAGAAGGTATTGGTGGAAAGGGAGAAATTTTAAAAAGAAAGAGGAAGGAAGGAAGGAAAAAAAAAATTGTGCGTGATTCGCACCAAGCGTTAGGTTTAGGTGGTGGGCGGAAAAAAGAATTTTTTCGGCTACCAAAAAAACAAAAAAAAAAATTTAAAGGACAGCTGGGCCCAGCCAGCAGCACTTCTAAGGAGGCAGTATATA
This sequence comes from Blastobotrys elegans, assembly GCA_030564235.1. Classification (NCBI taxonomy): domain Eukaryota; kingdom Fungi; phylum Ascomycota; class Dipodascomycetes; order Dipodascales; family Trichomonascaceae; genus Blastobotrys; species Blastobotrys elegans. Next base: position 14,416 of record JAJLUJ010000207.1, read on the forward strand.
TATATACGACATCAGCCTTATTTAAATTCATAATTCTTTGCTTTTGAATTCACCACTAATTTGTTATAATATAGGGATAATTAACCATTGTATATATATAGCGCTAGGTACACTGGTATATCAGGAGACGACTGGTCAGACCTAGAAAACCACGATGCAACCAGAATAGCAAATATTGGTCGTTATATTTAGAAACAATCTTACGTGCGTGCGAATTCGAATTCACCACTAAATGCTAGGCACCCGTCCCTGAAGAAGCCAAAAAACTTTGTGCACCCCATATGATGAGCTAAGTGAACGCAAACCATGCGGTTGGAAATGGAAGGCGTTACTGCCGTGTACCTGGCACTAGTAATTAAGTCGTATTCCGCTTGCCGTATATATATGGATCAGAAGCTTGCTTGCTTACTCCACCAAACTTCCGTTCCTTTGTCTATTTGTCTATTTATACGTATACCCTAATTGACCCATGGCAATTGTTAATTAATTAACTATAGCGCTACATGTGTTTTGATAGCTGGACTAGCTAGCCCCCCGATGATTAAGTACCCTAGGGCCCACAACTTACGTCATTCCGCGAGGGGCATATTAATCTGGAGCCAGTTCAATTGGGCTTTTGGGATCGGCGCTAAGCCCTTAAATTTTGTATATATATATATTAATCAATATTGCTCAAGCTTCGAGCGCTAGCTAGAGCTCGCTAGCGCCGCCCCCCTGGGCTAGGCTAGGATGTATTCATCTCGAGATCATACATAGTTCCAACAAATTTCGCGATTTAAGCGAGGAGTTTGGGAAATATCGATATCTGGGTCGCCGGGATGGACAGATCTTCGAAGAAAGAAAGAAAGAAAAAAAGGGTGGCTGGGCTCTTTTGATACGTAGCAACGCGCTCGAGGTTTTGATCGATCGATTTTACCCGGCCGCGGTCAGTCTCGCCGCAACGCACGCTGCTCTCACCCAACGGTTTTATTTTTAGTAACATTATGCACGTCTCTTATATAATATTCGTTTGCTACCATGGATACGTGTGGCTGGTGAATTCTAATTCTTAAAATGGATCCGTGATACTAGTACGTACTAGTACTCGTAGC
>JAJLUJ010000208.1:0-22647 GCA_030564235.1 Blastobotrys elegans
ATTAATCCCAACTTTGGTCCGAGGTCAATTTCCGTGTAGTGCTGGTTGGCCCATTCTACACTGATTTTGAGCCATCTCTCTAGATTGGCTGCATTGTTTTCCAGCGCGTTTTTTCCCCGTCCATGTGAGTATATCGTGATGTCATCAACAAACCCCATGACATGTGCTCCTTCTCTTTTTAATTTCGTGTATAATGGTGAATATTCATGCGTATATATATGGGAACGCGTATTGTCGGCAAATTATTATTATTAAGCAATGTTAAATTACTTAAGCGAGACATGATACTATTAACCCGCCGGCGCCGCCTGCGTAAAACTACACATACACATATAAACGGTAGAGCATATGAGCATGCTTTAGACTTTCTACACTAGCGCTATTATTTCCCGCGCAATTTAAAAACGTTACCAAAAGGTAAAAAAAAAAAAAAAAAAAAAAAGCCCAATGTATCACGTGACGTAATACACCCTCCCGATGACATCAGCCCCTTGTTCATCTGGCAACAGGGAGGCGCCGGCGCGGCCATGGAACCATTGCAAAATCCCAAATGTCAGGCCAGCCAATCATGTTTCAACCAAAACTGAATTGATTAAGGCCTTAGCTAAGGCAACCCCGAAGTTAGCCCAAGGTTATGGGCGGTGTTGTGTAGTTACCAAGCCATCACTAGACTTACGCGATCAAAACCATCGCCGACTGATCAATTGACGTTGTCCTTTGTCCTTTGTGTTGGGTGTTAGCTAAGGCTCTTCCACCACGTCTAGATTTAAGCTTAGCCTATTGTTAGCTACTGTATAAGCCCCCGTCTCGAGTTTGTAGAATAAGCGAATTCAAACGCAATTTGAAAGCTTAGGCCGGCCTAATGCATGGCTAATGAGAAGCGCTTACGTACATGACATTTTAGAAGTCCATCACGTGACCTCATCACTCTCCCAATTGATTGATTAATCCCAGCGCGCAGGGTTTTCTTTCCTCTCTCTGCTTAAGTGCTGGAAAAAAAAACTTTTTTTTTTTTTTTTTGTTTGTTGTGCTGTATTCAACGCATATATAAAGGCTCGCTCCCACCTCGATTCTCGTTCTCTCGTTCAAATCTATTCCCAACCGAAAACCCAAACAGGACTAGACCAATCCCCCCCAGCCAGCCAGCGCTTAACGATAAACACCAATCGCGATATTAGAACAACCACACACACGAGCAGAATAATATAAACACAAGCACCACATGTCGAGGTATGTCTGAAAATATTCACCTCCCCCGATTGGTGATTATCAACAAAAAAAACAAAAAACAAAAAAAAAAAAAAATTGGTAACTAACCTAAGCGCTTATTCTAGACTGGATCGACTCGTACTGTAAGCAGTCAATCACAACCGTGATACAAACACTAACATATCCATTTTAGATTACTCGACACGGGCTCGTCTGCGTTTGTACGCAACACAGCCGCCGACCAACTAGCTGATGTGCAAAAGAACCATCCCGAGGACCTTCTCAACCTACTTAGCAGAATCTTCCCATACCTGCGCTCCAATCGCTGGGATACACGAATCGCTACTGCACGAGCCATTGGTGGGATTGTGAAAAACGCTGCCAAATGGGATCCCAACCAGTTGGAGGAAGTGGACGCCTCCATCAAGAACGAGGACGGGGAGGAGGAAGAGGAAGAACAGGAACAAGAGGAGCGGCTGGACTTTACCTGTTTTGATCTTACCAACATCATTGCATTCGGCACAAGGCTGCTCGGTTCGGCAGGGAAGGAATACGACGACCCGTGGTCCCATCTTGACTCTGTAGAAAAGCTAAAGCGCCAGAAACTTGGGCTGAAAAAGAAGATGGGACTGGGAGGTGAGTTTATGGACGATGATGTGCTGGAGGAAACTGACGTGAAACCTTCGTCTAATTCGCCAACATCCCCACCCCCGCCCCCACCCCCGGTTGTTAAGGATGAAGGCCCCATTCAGAATGCACGAATGAGAGCAATGGCAAAACGGCGCGCAAAAGCCGGTGCCAAGGCTGCCAGCAGTAAAGTCCGCGTGGTTGACCTTTCCTCCAGCTCGGCTTCGCGTCGACTCGATAAGGAACAGCCCACCACTATTATTAAAAAGGAAGAATACGAGGTTACCGAACAAGCCCATAACGATAAGGTTGTGATTGAGAACAAGGCGGCGCCACTGCCCCAGCTCAGCACTGATAGACTTTGGCCGTTTGAAGGATTTTGCGAGCTGCTCATGCTCGATATGTTTGATTCGTCATGGGAGACGCGTCATGGTGCAGTGCTAGGTTTGCGTGAAGTGTTGAACGTTCATGGCGGTGGTGCTGGGAGAGTGAAGGGAAAGACGCGTGAGGAAAATGACGCGATAAACGAGGCGTGGTTGGAGGACCTGGCCTGCCGCGTTTGCTGCGTGTTTGCCCTCGACCGATTTGGCGATTTTGTATCTGATCAGGTTGTTGCACCGGTTCGTGAATCTGCCGCGCAAACCCTCGGTGCGCTGCTCAAGCATGCGTCCGAGAAGGTGGTTGTGCGGACCTTTGAGCAACTGAGACAGCTCGTCCTCCAACCAAGTGTAGAAATGAGACTATGGGAAGCGTGCCATGGTGGTATGCTCGGTATGCTTTACCTTGTCACTGTCCGAAGCGACGTTATTCTTTCCGACCAATCGTGCTTTGACGGGTTGATTGAGTGTATTCTACATGGGTTGAAGGAGAGCGATGACGACGTCCAGGCAGTTTCCGCTGCGGCGCTGGGTCCAGTAGCTGAGCAATTTGTTAAACAGAGAGGTGAGGCGATTCCTGGCTTGCTGCAGGTGATTTGGGACTGTCTACAAGACTTGAAGGATGATCTCAGCGCATCGATTGGTAATGTTATGGACTTGCTAGCCAAGCTCTGTACGTTTCCAAAAGTACTACAGGTTATGCGGGATAGTGCGGCACAAGACGAACAAAAAGCGTTTGTCAACCTTGTCCCACTTCTCTACCCATTTTTGCGTCACTCGATTACTAATGTGCGGAAATCCGTACTACGCGCGCTGCTCACTTTCCTCGATATGGATGGTGAGGCAGCACGTGACTGGATTAATGGCCGGCTGCTCCGGTTAGTGTTTCAAAATCTACTAGTCGAACAGAACCAGGCCGTACTCGACCTTTCACTTCAAGTGTGGAATAAGCTCCTAGACGAGCCGGCAGAAGGTTCATTTACTGAGCTGTTTGCTGCTCATATCGACCCGCTGATTAAGCTTATCATGACGCCGATTGGGTCAACGCGACAGAATTACAAGATGGACTCGTCGCTGTTCATTCGGCCTTCTGGCAACCCTTATGCGTCACTTGAGAATGGGGAAGGAAAGAAACGGAAACGCGAAAGTGAAGATGTTTCGCTGCCTTCCTCCATTATGCACGTTAACATTGACAATCCAATGTTCCTAGGCGATGTCATGCTGGTAGGCTATGCCGTCTTCCTTCGTACTAAAATCGCTGGGTGTAAAGCATTGGGCCGTGCTCTCTCGCTTTGCCACGAGTCTGTGGTGGAGGGGTTGTCTGGGGTATTTTGTGACTATCTCGAGTCTGCATTCAGTACTCAAAGGCTGTGTGCGGCTCTCATTCTAGAAGAGTATGGCGGTGGAGGAGACGTGTTTGCTTCCAAGCTCATGGCCACGCTGACTAGTGAGAGCGAGCCAATGTACCGCGACTTGACTCCATACTTGAAGGCAGTGCGCGCGCAATGCCAGGCTCTATTCACAGTGTTTGTGGAGAATGCCAAACTGGCGCGGTCCAAGCTTCCCACGCTAGCCGTTGTAGTGCAGGGCGAGGCCGATGCCGGACCGGACGCCTTTTCGCTCGAGCATGCCAACAAAATTGCTACCGAAACGTTTGACAAGTTAAAGAAGGGTTTATCGACTAGCCACCGTGTTACTGCGTCCCAAGCTCTGGCCGACGCACACCGTAACCTGACAACGGCGGTGGAGGAAGCGGTGGATGCGAAACACGCGAGAACTGTATCCATCATGGCAAGTGCGGCGGCGGCGTACGTCAACATTGCCGACCTCCCCGTTAAACTCAACCCTATCATTCGTAGCCTGATGGAGAGCGTCAAATGCGAAGAAAGTTTTGAGTTGCAAACCCGAACGGCAGTGTCTGTGGCGTCCTTGGTTGCCAAGTTTTTGGAAAAGGGCAAGACTGGTCCTGCCGGCAAGATTGTCAAGAACCTGTGTGCCTTTCTTTGTGTTGATTCCAGCGAGGTGCCTGAATTCCATGTGAATGAAGGGTTTGAAGACGTCATTCTGTCTCTACGGAAAGAAGATACAAAGGTGGATGCTGGGCTGACGAGACAGCGCGAGGTGCGTGCGGCCAAGATTAAGCGGCAGGGCGCCGACCTTGCCCTCCGCCAACTGAGTAAGTTGTTTGGCGGAGAGCTCTTCACCAAGGTCCCAAAGCTCAAGGAGTGTTTGTTTGGAGCATTATCCTACTTGGACCAGCAAGATCTCGACCTTACTGAGGCGGACTCAACAATGGGCCAAGAAATCATTGACTCTCTTTCCACCATTAGATCTATCCTACCACATGTCGATCCGTCACTGCACGTGGAATTCATTCCTCACTTTGCGCTGATACAAAAGACATTGACGAGTAAGTATGCAGTGTTGAGGTACGCGGCTGCAAAATGTTTTGCCACGATTTGCTCGGTTATTACGGTGGATGGTGTTTCCTCGCTGGTGACAAATGTGTTGCCAATGGTACCAAACGCACTTGATTTACACACGCGACAGGGTGCGATTGAGTGTATATATCACCTCGCCACGACCATGGGCGTGGATATCCTCCCATATGTCGTCTTCCTCATTGTCCCAGTACTGGGGCGAATGAGCGATGCCGATAAAAACATTCGACTCATTGCCACGACAACGTTTGCGTCCATCATCAAGCTAGTTCCGTTGGAATCCGGCATCCCCGACCCGCCAGGCATGTCTGAGGAGCTGCTGAAGGGTCGTGAAAGGGAGCGGGAGTTTATCCAACAGATGCTTGATGTTTCCAAGATTCAAAAGTTTGATCTCCCTGTCGCCATCAAGGCTGATTTGCGGAAATACCAGCAAGATGGTGTTAATTGGCTTGCATTTCTCAACAAGTATCACCTCCACGGGGTATTGTGTGATGATATGGGGCTTGGTAAGACATTGCAAACTATTTGCATCGTGTCCAGTGACCACCATTTACGAGCTGAGGAGTTTAAGCGGACTCAATCACCAGAAGCTAGGCGGCTCCCGTCTCTAATCGTCTGCCCGCCTACTCTAACGGGTCATTGGCAGCACGAGTTTAAGACGTATGCGCCGTTTATTGACGTGATGTTGTATGTGGGTAATCCAACCGTGCGAGCTGCGGTTGCAGGTGCGTTTAACGAGCATGACGTGGTTGTGACGAGTTATGATATCGCGCGGAACGACGCGTCCATCATGTCTGTTCAGAATTGGAACTATTGTGTGTTGGATGAAGGCCATATCATTAAGAATGCGGCGTCCAAGCTCACTAGAAGCATCAAGACCTTCACGGCAAATCATCGTCTTATCCTCTCTGGTACGCCTATCCAGAATAACGTGCTTGAGCTCTGGTCTCTGTTTGATTTCCTCATGCCGGGGTTTTTGGGGACGGAAAAGGTGTTCAACGAGCGGTTTGCCAAACCAATTGCGGCGTCGCGGAATGCAAAGTCGTCGGATCGGGACCAAGAAGCTGGTGCATTGGCGTTGGAGGCGTTGCATAAACAAGTGCTTCCGTTCCTCCTCCGACGACTCAAAGAGGACGTGTTGTCCGATCTCCCGCCCAAGATTATTCAAGATTACTACTGCGACTTGTCTGACCTTCAGAAACGACTATATGGTGATTTCACAAAGAAGCAGAAGACGACAGTTGAGAGCGAGGTTGGCGAGGAGAAGGGCAAGGAAGCCAAACAGCACGTATTCCAGGCTTTGCAGTACATGCGGAAACTGTGCAACCACCCTGCTCTGGTCATGAACCCCAAACATCCTCAATACGACAAGGTGAATAAAGACCTGGCGGCCAAGAACCAGTCAATTCGGGATGTTTCACATGCTCCAAAGCTGCAAGCCCTCCAAGCTCTTCTCAATGACTGTGGCATTGGTGTGGATACGGGCGATATGGCGGCAACGTCTCAGCATCGCGCGTTGATCTTTTGCCAGCTGAAGGACATGCTGGATATGGTTGAAAATGACTTGTTCAAGAAGGTCATGCCGAGCGTGTCGTATATGCGGCTTGATGGTGGCACCGACGTGAAGGATCGGCATGGTATCGTGCAGCAGTTTAATGGCGATCCATCCATTGATGTCTTGTTATTAACTACACATGTCGGTGGTCTGGGGCTCAATTTGACGGGCGCTGATACCGTCATTTTTGTGGAGCATGATTGGAATCCAATGAATGATCTACAGGCAATGGACCGAGCCCACCGAATCGGCCAAAAGAAGGTTGTTAATGTGTACCGGTTGATTACCCGAAACACACTGGAAGAGAAGATTATGGGGCTGCAAAAGTTTAAGCTGAATATCGCGTCGACTGTTATCAACCAGCAGAATTCGGGACTGTCGAGTATGGACACTGACCAGATTTTGGACTTGTTTGATGTACCCGATCCAGAAGCGCTGGCGCAGAATAATGCCAAGGAGATTACAAATGACGACGGATTGGATGAGACGGGTAATGTCAAGACGAATGGGAAGAATAACCCGATTGCGGAACTTGGCGAGCTGTGGGATGAAAAGGAGTATGAAGAGGAGTATAATTTGGACAACTTTATTGCTAGTTTGAAGGAGTAGAAGAAGAAGAAGAAGAGAGGGGAGGAAAGGAAGGGGAAAAAATGTACAGATTGCATAGTGTTTTTGTTATATATTATTATTTTTTATTATCTATTGTAGCCAAGCGAGCATTCCTGTTCATGTACTACATAGTATATATACATTGATCCAGGTATGCATGCAAGCCGCGTGAAATTGATGTATACATGGTCCGGACTGGCCACGGTTTTTTTTTTTTTTTTTTTTTTTTTTTTTTTTCCCTTTCCAAACATGTACGGCTTGTTTATGTTTGAGCTTTTCGCAGGGTTACCTATCCGAGAACTATCAGTCCCAGAGCTGATCAGCATCATCGCGAAATCTACTGGCAGGAAAAATTTACTCACTTTTTGACAAGCAAAACGTGGGTACGCCGATTACAGAACATATTCAACCCTCCTCCCAACACGCGTATACTTTTTTTTTTTTTTTTTTTTTTTTGAAACCACACACAAATTTTTCCACACATATAACGGACCACGCACAAAAGGACCATGTATTCGTACATTTCTGTACCCCCGTCAAACGCACCTTCAAATGCAAATACCCCAGCAGGAACAACACAAGCTGCGACAGTCTCGCATGCGGACCCTGAACAAGCAATGGCCACAATCGAACAACTGGATCTGTTCCGGCCTACACAAGAGCTAGTCGGCCGGGTATGTGAAAACAAGGTGGCTGCAAAGGACGTGCACAACGAGGCTGGCCCAATCCGTGCAAAGATTAGCCGGGTGAAACAAGCAATTGCTCAGCTAGAAGGTATGGACGAGGATTTGCCGACAAGGCTCGCAAAGATTGAGGAGTTGGAGTATCGAGTGTCTAGAAAGCGCGACTTGTTGAAGCAGTTTCAATCGACCATTGAATCTAATTCGACTAGTTCAGAAAGTACCGCAAATAGAAATACAGAAAAGGCGGCGACTGGTGATGATGATGAACAAACGACGAAAGAAGCAGGAGCAGAGTTGGAGGTTGATGTGGGGTTGGATGCAGACATGGGATTGGGATTAGCCACAGACGTGGAGATGGGCAACAACTAAATGTCGAGGCCCACAACACAAGGAGCAGCAAAAGTCATGTCAAACAGCATGGTCGTTGACCCAACTGCTGAAGCACGACCCCCCACCCCCCCTCGCTAGGCCGTGAGAAGCATACTGCCTAGGGTTAGGAAACTCTACGTCTAGAAGTATCTTATCATGCACCCACGTGGAAGCTCGCCACATGCTATGTGAAATGTCAATTCACAAATTAACAAGACCAATCAAACCATTCGACATTATATACACGCTTATAACTGTTGGGCATTAAATAAACTTGGCAACCCAAGACAAATATGCGGCTCACCCTACCTAGCTACAAACTCCCATACTTCAGAGTAAGGGCTCTCAGTACATTGTGTTTCCTAATGGCGAAAGTAGACTGCAACACGTGTAGCTCATACGCTTTAAGTTTGGTATCGCCTACAAAGTGGCCAATCACAGCTATACTCTGTTCTAGACCGTTCGTTGGCACGCACAAGTTGACTTTGGTGACTAGCAACAAAACCTAACCGCATGGGTGGAAGTGTAAACACACAACTTTTTTGTAAAATTAGCTCATACCACATTAGCCTGCGTAGTTGACTCATTCTACAGTACAATGCTTATATATTAGCAAGCTTGTTCATGGGGGGGGGGGGGATCTCAGTTTGGCCTTACGTATGAGAGACGGTGACCATAGATAGCAACACACACACACACACAGCCTCAACAAGCTCACAACGAAATAAAGCCCTCAATTGCTGGCGATCCAACTCGCGAATTAATCGAATGTGAAAGAAGGAACAAATGCCGCACGGTATGTAAGGTAATTAATCTTCGTGCCATTAATTATGCATAATTTTGGGGTGTATACATATATATGTATACGTAGCTATATATCTAGCTCATGCACCATCGCGCTGTGCACATGAGTCTAATTAATGTGGCCAGAATATTTATGGGTGACGTCACTGATACATGTGTGTGCGCGCTGCCAGGGTTCAAACAAGAAAACCAAGCAAAATTCCACTACACTTATATATTTTTCCCTCGACACACCCTTCTTTTTTATTTATTTATTATTATTGTGAATTAATCTCAACTACTATGGACACTCAGGACCAACTACTACAACAGCAGCAGCAGCCCGCACTTGAAGCCACACCAGCTCTCTCCATTAGCTCTTTCGGAAACAACAATGCCAGCAACAGCAGTGAGTACGTTTCATCCACACAAGCGTCAGTCGACAGTGACAGTGACTATCAGTCATCATCCAACAACAACAACAACGCCACCAGCGCCTCGCAAGCCTCATTCCAATTCATCTCGGCAAATACTCCCACATCCTCGTCACGCCCATTGAGCCGGTCGTCTAGCACGTTTAGTGCGCTGTCTACCACCGCGACCAAGGATGGTGTTGAAGGCAAGAAGATTCACCGTTTCCATGACCCTTTGGGGTATGCCAACTGGCTCAAGCACAACAACCCGGCAAACAGCCAGTACAATAATAGTAACAACAGCAATGACGGCGAGTCAATGTCTACCACTACTACGGGAAGCGATAACGATACCGATTATGATGCGAGCGGCAGTGGCAGCGCCGTTAATCAATATTCAATGCCAAACGTTCCATCAGCTCCGCCCGTCACTTTAAATGAGAAGATTCGCCTGTTGCGAACCGGATCCATGAGTGGAGGAAGCAGTCATCGCACCGGTCAAGAATATCTACCCCCAGATGAGATTGACAGCGTGCATGACAATATTGGCTTGAACATGAATGAAAAGTATGAAAAGACGTAAAAAAAATAAAAAAGAAAAGAGTGCTGGATGCCGCTTAGTTGCCTAATTTATTATTATTATTATTATTATTATTATTATTATTATTATTATTATTATTATTATTATTATTATTATTATTATTATTATTATTATTATTATTATTATTATCCGCAATACACATGTGCAGCTTGAACCCTAACGAAATGGAGCTTTAGTTTCGGTTTGTGTGGCACGTGCACCCTAGTCACGTGTATCACTGGTACCACCCACCACGGACACGCCGCACTAATGAAGGTATTTACATGATGCCTTCCTCAAGTGGATTGTGATATTGCAAGGTAAGCTAATCTCTGGTGCGAGATTCATTCAAAGGCTTTCTCGTCACTATCGATCCGGATATATGTCTACAAAGCACAACCAATGTTTGTAGATGCACAAGATGGGCATTTCCAGCTAGCACTCCTTTTGTAAAGCATACTAGTGAGGTTTAAAAAGTCCTTTCCTGTTTTGATAAAACTGGGTAAATGAAGATGGACAAGTCTCGGTACAATATATCATTGTTCTACTGGTGATTCGTCGTCCAGGTGATGTATATACCCTGAAGCAGTCCACACACGCTTTCTTTATGAATGTAGTCTTGGACTAGTTCAAAGAGAATGAGTTTTTTTGAACGGTCCACTTTTTTTAGTCTTCAGAAACACGCCGATACGTGCGTAGTTCTGTACCAGCGGCCAGTCTATAAAAAAGGATCATACGTGACCCCCCCCCCCTTCCCTCTTTAAGAAGACAAGCTGATACCCTAAAAAATACGTATGCGGACAGCGTCACGGATCACCATGGGGTTGACAATACTTAATAATCACTTCTACTCCAGCTCCTGAAACAAAACGAAAGCTCCATGGCTGCAGCGGCGGCGATATGTCAATGTGGCTTTAATTAGTATACTTTCGGTAGGCGACATGGACATCCAACGTTAGATGCGAGTACATCATATCGTTGTCTTCCATAATATGACACCCACCAGTGTTAAACCAACTAATACTCACTGGTAGTCCTCTATAATCGGATGAGTCTTTTTTTTTGTTTTGTTTTTGGGGGGAGTATCCAACACGTGATCTCAATCACATACCCAGATTGGGATCGGAGCTGGTCGGTCCCACAAAGATCGCTTCCTTTCCTTTCCAACCATTAAAATTCGTGAAAATTTTTTTTTTTTTTTTTTTTTTTTTCAACACCACCACTAGATAGAAAAAAAAAATGGACTACTCCAAGGTGACTGCCTTCCCAGGCACAGTGACAACGACCCAAGCACAACCATCTGTTCTCGACGTGCTAAGCCAGTACCCGGTCATTGGCCAAGTCTGTGACACTCTAAAAACCGTTCAAACTCGGCGACAAGCTCTCAATCTGCCAAACCCCGGCACCATTGAGAACATCAACAAGGAGGCATCCAAGGATGTGTTTTTGACAAACTTCTTCTTCTCCGGGCTGCGAGCCGACCTCAACAAGTCTCTAAGCATGAGCCCAGCTTTCCAAATGTCGCACTCGTTTAGCCTGGGTTCCCCGGTCATGCCTCCATACGGCGTGGCTGCCTTTTACGGCACAGACAATGTCCTGATGCAAGCCAACATGGACAATGACATGAGCTTGTCTGGTCGATTCCATTACGGCTGGTCCCGAGACGTTGTGTCCAAGGCCAATCTTCAAATCGCCGCGGGGCAACCATCCATGCTCCAGATGGAACAAGACATTAAGGGTTGCGACTACTCGTTGAACTTTAAAACCTTGAACCCAAACTTTCTCGACGGTGGTTTCACTGGTGTCGCTATGGGCTCCATCCTCCAATCCCTAACCCCAAAGCTAGCACTAGGGTTGGAAGCAATCTACTCTAAACAAGTCGCTGCGTACCCTGCCGACGCCGCAGTCAACTACTATGCTCGATACGCCTCCAACGACTGGACCGCCGCATTGAACTTGCAAGCTTCTGGCTCCGTTCTAGCCTCATTCCACCGTAAGGTTACAGATAAGGTTGAGGCTGCCATTGAAACAAGCGTGTCACTAGGCGGCCAGCAACAGGTCATGATGGGCGGGGCACCAACCATCGAAGCCCAAACTGTGGTCGGAGCCAAGTACGATTTCCGACAAGCCTCGTTCCGTGGCCAAATCAACTCGGAAGGTAAAGTGTCTTGTTTCCTTGAACAGCGGGTCCTGCCGGTCATGAGCATCATGTTTGCCGGTGAGATTGACCACAAGACCAACCAACCACGACTAGGTGTCGGTCTATCGCTAGAAGCTGGTGGCGAAGAAGCCTTCCAGCACGCCGAGGCAATGAACCTTGCCCAGCCACGGCCTCCAATGTAGAAAAAAAAAACCTGTTTTTTTTTTTTTTAATGTCTGTACATATAATAAATAAAAGCTTGATCAAATCATTATCATCATCATCATCATCATCATCATCATCATCGCTTAGCCCAGGGGCTAATTTTGTTCCAGAGTCGCCAGCCAACGTACCCCGATACAGTCTTTGCTTGGTGGTAAAAGTCAATCTCGTTCCCGCCGTGAGTATGGTGGTATCGGACAGTGTCAATGGGGATTTGCCGTGGTTTTGGTGCAGAGTACAGCGTCATCTTCTCCATCTTGTCTGACAAGTAGTTTGATGATGACGAGACAAGATCGGTCGTGACCTGCGACGCCCATGATGTGTTGAATGTATATGAAGGGATTGGATGCTGGCTGCTATTGCTGATTTCCAGCCAGTCATCGTCCATTGGTTTGAACCGTAGTGGGAAGGTCGAGCTGATAATGTTGTTGCGGGTGGCCAACGGCACAAGCGGGTGGTTTACATACGACTCACTAGTCGCACTAGCCGGCGCCACTAGTTCATCATGCTCGTCCATAACAATCTCCTCCCTCTTCGTATCCTCCATCTCATGTTTCTCGTCCGGTATCGATGTTATAACCGGTGCGATAGTGACAGACTCATCGTCAGGGTCAAATCCGTCCAAAATGCGGTCTAGGGTGGATGCAGAGGATGAATACGGGTCGTCTTCCGCCACCTCGCCCTCATGATCGCTGGCCGGTGGGGTAGGCGGCGGCACCTCATTCTTGTAAAAACACGTCTCGTCAAATACCTGTTCTAGGTTGCTTGCTAGAAAATCGCTCTCACTTTCGTCATCATAGGGTATCTCAATTCGCCAGTATTTACCAGGGATGGGCTGGGGCAGCACAAATTCGTTAGTCTCGGTGCGCCAGGTTCGTAGTTTGGGGAGGATGGGGTGAACAAACGTTCCACAGCGTATAAATGCTGCTTTCTTTCCCAGCATTTTGTACACTTGCAGTTGGCCTTTTGCAATTGTCTCGATTTTAATGCGGTTGTGTTTGGACGGCGGCGTGTTCCAGTCTGTGTGTTTGCGAAACGTGCAAAATTGTTGAAGGCGGATGTTGGTGCCACTGAATAGAATAATCTCATCCTCCTCGGATTGCTCGTCATCATGCTTGGGTGATTTCGTGCCGCCGCCGCTACTGTGGCCAGAGCTTGTACTCCATGATCGCGTGTTGCGAAGCGTCTGCTGCGATATCGAGTGCTTTGGCCCCAGCATGTTTCGAGCGTTTAATACGTGTGTGTCAAGAGTGAGAGAAGGAAGGACAAAATCAAACAATAAAAAAATAAAATAAAAAGAGACGGCGTATTCGTATCAAAAAATCCGCGCCTATTTGAAATTTTAAGTCCAAACTGACAAGGAGTCGTTGAGACAGGATCGGTGATGGATTAAGGGATTAGGGATGGGGAATTATTTTGGCGCGATCGTGGCGGTCGTCAATTTAAAGAAATATATATAAGTGTGAGTGAAAAATGGGAGAAAAAAAAATGGAAATAAATCGGGGGGGGCGAGCTAGAATAGGCTCCAAACGGCAAAAAAAAGGATAAAAGTTTAAAGGGGCGGTTTTCATTCACAGTTTAAATTAGAATTGGGTTTTAGAGGAGATTTTATCAAAAAACTTTATCAAGCCGGTTGAGTGTTTATTTGATTCTAGTAACGTACGTTAAGTCAATTGTAAACAGGTCATTCTGATCAAACAAATGTGTCAAGTCTCAGACACTCATCCCTTAATGTAAAGTCTATTCGGCTTTCAAGCTTGATCAGCTCGAGCACATGAATGATATATATAAGCTTAGGCTTTTTCCCTTTCTCCTCCCAACCGGAATTTCTACAACGCTTTTTAACTAGGATTACCAGTATATTGGAAAAAGCTTTTTAATATATAAGGCTTAATTAACTAATTAAGGCAAGTTTTTTTGCCCCCCCTCCTGGCCGGCCCCCTCGAGCATCCCCCATATTTATATAATATATGTGTCCCAGTAAGCTAAAACACTACCGGCGGCGGTGCTGGTTTAAATCCTGTCAATGCGTTTTTTTCCCTGTTTCAACGCTTTTTAATGGTTTTAGTTCCAGCTTTTTATTAATTCCTCCTTTTTGGTTACAATTGATGACAGCCCATATGTCTCAAGTGGTGCGTGCATACGGCTGGGTCCGGTGCTATCAATTGTCTATAGTTGGGGTTGACCATTTATTCGGCCATAGTGAACATACCTAGGGCGAATAAGCCAACTTGTGGGGGAAACACTGACCTGCTGGGGGGGGGCGTGCGCCGGTAGCCGACACGTGCCGGCTGTCGATATATAAGGTCATTTCTCTATTTTGAAACGTACCTGCTTCGAACACTATATAGTGCAGGTAATGACTGCATCCCATTATAAGGCTTGAAACTTGCAACATGTTTTGTGATCGAGATATCCTTCTGTGCTTGCCTGCCCTGAACATTATTAAGGCAGTTTTAGGTTCGAGCTGTCATAATTCTAGATTACTATAGATAAATTAAAACTTCGTCCTTTATAAAATGGATACCCGAAATTGATTTAAATATTTGGCTGCCATATCTGAGGCACATCGGTCATCGGCAATTTGTTATTTATTTTCTTTGTGGCGGCGCGTACATTGTGGTCCGGCGTTTACATCGGATTTTGTAGCGAGAAAAGGATGCATGCAACATGGGGTTCGGGCAATCGGCACTTCCCTGCGAGTAAATTATGGTCCGTACTGCGTCCACTGGAGGTAGGTCACAGGGTTGGTTGTTCCGGAAACTCCGCGTGTTTTACCCCCTACCCTAGACCCATAAGACGAGATCACAAAAAAAAAAAATCTCTCTTTATGGACTACTGCCTAGCTAAGCTTAATAATTTCAAGCCATCATGGTAAATTTCGTTTCCTTCAGATCCGTCGTTATTGGTGTTGTCCAGTGTACGGCCTGAGCATTGATATGAGTGGCACCTGCTGCTCGGTTCTTATCTTGTTTCGTTTGGGGTAATCGGGCAAATCATTGGTATAAGTTTGGCCAATCTGGTTTTCTACCTCGATCGCCATGTTCACTGGGTTGGCTGAGCCGCACGGAGCTTATATCGAAAGACGGCGCAGTGATATACATTCCATTCACTAAATATGCTGAAAATATGCTTTACTCTTATACATATCGTTCTACGAAGGTTACCTTCCACGCGAGAGGAAATTGGATGTTTTCAATTGTCTATCAAAAGGTTCTTTCTTCCCAATTCCAATTGTTCCATTGTGGCGACGGGGGGTCGGGCGCCGGAATCAAATTTTTTTATATTTTTTATATTTTTATTTTTTCAAACAGCGCTCATACACGACTGGACCACCACAATGCTACGATCAACAGTGTCCAAATCAGCATACCGTCAATTCCGGCAAGCTGGTCAGCTACGACTCAATTCAACGGCCACCAACCCGGACCTGATAACAGTGTCACTAGACGACGATGAAGGCAAGATCCCATCCACCTTCTTTGGCTACACCTGGGGCCGGTTTCTAGTCAACGATGCTGCCGAGCGAGCCGCCCGAGAGACAAAGTTCTCGCTTAAAGGTCTAGTCGAGGTATTGAAAGAAAGCGTTGGCGCGCAAACCTCTGGCGAGGAGATTCAAATCAAGACTGTGATGCCACACCACGAAGGCAAGCATCACAAAGTGTACAAGGTTGATTTGCAAGACGGTCGTTCCTACGCGCTACGAATCCCATACTCGCTAGGCCATGATGAATACCGACAGGCCCGGATGAAGAGCGAAGTAGCCACTATGGACTTTCTCACCGAGAAACACGGCCTCCACATCCCCAAAGTCCTAAGCTGGAGCTCATCCAAAGCCAACCCTATCGAAAACGAGTACCAACTCACCCCGTTCATCCAGGGCGAGTTGCTAATGAAGCAATGGAACCCTGCCGACACCGATATTAAAGCCAAGAGCGAGACCATCAAGCCAGTTGTCGACTTTATTGACCGAATCATTGCCACCAGCTTCAACAAGTACGGGTCATTGTATTTCACTGAAGACGTGGCGGCAAAGTACCAAACCGACCTGCCTTTTAACGATGCCACCGACGGAGTCAAGCTCCAAGACCGGTACCGAATCGGACCTACCACCGAGTCGCGGTTCTGGAAGGGCTCCCATGCCAGCGTGGCTGCTGATTTCCGTGGTCCGTTCAGCACCGCGCAAGAATACATTGACGCTACTGCCAAGGTCCAACTCGCATACGCCCAAGATGCCATAGCCAGCGGTGCCGGTGCGCCATTCCCAAAGGCCATGGAGGTGTACGAACGATACGCAAAGATTGCTTCTCAGTTCATGCCGGAAGCACAGAACGGCGAGGAGGTGTTCTCTGCGCGGTTGCAGAACCCGGATATTTCTCCGTTGAATATCATCGTGGAGGATGGCAAGACTCCGTGGTTGACTGACTTTGAAAGCACCGCGATCCGTCCATTCGCTTTGCACGGCCCACCTCGTTTCCTCATGCACAAGGGCCCTAAGATTTTCTCTTTGGAAGATGTGCCTGAATTTGAAAATCTACCAGAGTCTGAACAGACTGCTGTGAAGCATTTCATGGCCCAAACTCAGAACCAGTTTGCATTTGAGTACTTGTTTAGACAACTTGCCGCCTCTCAAGAGCTCTTCTCTGCATTCTTGCCTGGGTTGAAGCGTCGGCAGGTGCTTGTGGATACCGCTTTGCAGTCTACTCCACATACCGTACAGGATCTGTCCTACGATATGGCAATGATGTCTCAAGAATGGCCATACATGGGTGTGGATATGGACTTTCCGGGGCCATACTCTGAAGGCGAGTTTGACCAAGTCGCAAAGGAGACGGATGAATGGAACAAGCAGATTATGAACAACCCGTTTATGGAGACTAAGGGCTGGTTGCCGGCTGATACCTTTGACAAGCTAGTGGCCGAACAGTTATTGGTGAAGAATGACAGGGGCGACTATGAATATAACCCACCAAAGACAACTTAAGAGAAGAAGATGAAAAAAAAAAAAAAAAAAAAGAGTAAAATATAAAATAAAAAGATTTATCTAGAACTACTGTATAAAAAATTCTATCGAAGCTTGTCGGAATCTTGAAGATGCGGCTCAAATGTCTCGGCAAAAAAAAATTTTCTCCAACATGACTGATATCTGTCATACCCGCAACAAGTTTGATATATGAGAAACAAAAAGAGAATGGACGACACCGGATTTGAACCGGGGACCTTTCGCATGCTAAGCGAATGTGATAGCCAACTACACCAGACGCCCAATGAGGCAATTCCATATACGTATAATGTTTCGCGATTCCATATTTATTGATGAGTGATGTGGAAAAAAAACGCGTTAAAATGCCATTTCAAGGCTTCCATGGTAATCTCTGGTATCCAGTGAGTAATTTAATCAATATCTGGGCTCTTTTGAAGGGGTATGGGACAAATTATCGAATAATCAGTGTCAAAGTTAAGTTCCATGCTGATCATGAAACGCGCCATTACTTTAATCCAAACACTGTGTTCTTTGGGTCTAGTGACTATCGTTCTCTATCAGTTTAACCACAACCGTTATTTTAACATGTAGGTCTAGTGTGCCCAGGCCGGTGACCTGTACACGTAACCTCTCCATCTCTGTCTAACATGCATGGACTGGTTTTGACTTGACTTGACGTCATTTTATTATTATAATTACATAAATAGAAAATGAAATACACAATAGGTTGGACATTTCCCAGTAAAATCGGTTCCCAGGTTATTGTTGGTACCGGTAATTTGTATTGTTCTTGTTCTTATTGCTTGTTAATATTTCATACACTAGTTAATTAGATAAACTCACCGCACTTGGAGTAAACCTCGCCCCGTCTTTTAGCTAGTCTGCCAACCCTCTCATTCCTCAAATTAATTTAAACAGTCAAATGGTACAACCGGCCCAAAAGGGTTGCCCGTTTAAAGCCATTATTTAGTTTAGAATGGGCGGGGGGAGGTAGGTTGTAGAAAAGCTGATGCGTGTTACATTTACTAATTCTTCAACAATATCTTTTTTTTTAAAAAACAAACAAACAACATTTTAAACCTTTGGACGACCGGCCAGCATGTCGCAAATTTCGAGCATATTATTCCAGTGAATGTCTTTTGGACGACGTGTAGCAACCTCAGTTTCATAATCCCAAAGCTTCTTAACGTTTGTAAACACCAGCTTTGAAGACCGGATACCAATAACCGCGTACAAATCATCCTGCTGATCAACATCCATTGGTCGCAGGCCTTGCTGATCTTCCAAAAACTGCACACACTTGATTGCCAGCCGGGTGGCACGGACACGATCCATTGGCGATGGGTTGCCACCTTGTTGAACATGACCTGGCACCGCAGCACGAGCTTCAAACGTGCCTTCAGACTCGTTTCGCAAAATATCAACCAAAGTTTGGGTGCCAAACGTATCAGATGCCTTTTCGTTCCGTAGCACCAACCGACCAGCTCGGTTTCGGCCTTTATCGTTTTCAAAACACTCCTTCAAGTAGTCAATATCAGACGTCAACTGCTTTAGTGAAATACCTTCTTCTGGCGTGTAAACGGCATGAGCACCGGTAACCAACCCGGCATATGCAGACACATAACCAGATCGACCGCCTTGCAGCTCAACCACAAACACTCGTCGCCGGGTAGAGGATGCAGATTGCTTAATAACGTCACAATATTGGACCAACGCGTTTAAACACGTATCGGTACCCAACGAGTACTCAGTACCTGGGACATTGTTTGAGATTGTGGCTGGCAAGCACACCATTGGGATTCTAAACGCCGGGTAGACGCTTCGGGCTTGTTCCAGCTGATGCAGCGACTGGTATGCTTCAAACCCACCAATGATAATCAACCCATCAAATGCATACTTTTGGAAATAGTATGCAACCATGCCAAAGTCAGTGTCTGGAGTGTGTCGGTTGGTACCAATCTCACATCCACCTCTAGTCGTCCATTGCTCAACATCTAGCCAGTTGATTTCTCGCACAGACTCGTGACGAGCAAGACCAGTGAAACCATTATGAATAGCATATGGCGTGTGGCCTCGCGAGAAACAGTAACAGGCAGCGGCCCGGATCGCCGCATTCATACCACCAGCCGGCGCACCAACATTGATAATGGCCACCTTGAGGCTCTTGTCAGCAGGGTTCTTGGCAATGTCATTGTCAGCAGAGTTGATGGACAAAAAGTTGTGCAAATGCTCAGAGAATTCAGAGTCACGCAAGCCCATGGCTTTTTCAAATTCCTTATTCTTAATAGCCGCGGCAACCGACTGCGTCAACTTGACAGCATCAACCAATGGCCGTCGCACCACTTTATTCTCCGAGATACCAATCATTGGCGATGGGGTATCCGGAGTCAGGCCCAAGATGGCATCAACAGCGTCAACACCTTGCAAAGTAGCTAGCAAACGGTCAAATGCAACCGCAGTGCCGCCACGCTGCACGTGACCAAGAGTGGTAACACGCGTGTCCAAACCCATATCAACCAACACGTCCTTGACCATCTCAGAGCTGATTGAGTTCAGCTCATCGTCAATAGCGCCTTCAGCGACAATGACGATGGATTTCCGCATGCCCTTTTCACGATGACGGGCCACAATCTTCTTCATATTTGAAGCCCATTCGCCAGCTTTTGGAGGCTGTTCTGGGATGAATACATAGTCGGCACCAGTCGACAATGAGGATAAAAGCGCCAACCAACCCGCGTTCCGACCCATCACCTCAATGACAAAAGCTCGAGAGTGGGATTGCGCAGTGGCATCAATGAAATCCACACATTGGCAGATTCGGTCCAGCGAGGAGTACGAGCCAATAGTAGCATCGGTCGAGCTCATGTCGTTATCAATCGATCCAACAAGCCCGCAAATATACAAGTGTTCATGGCCAACAACTTCCTCCTTGGTCACCACGGCGGTATCCAACAGCTCCTTAATCAAGCTTGGCCATTCTTCTCGGAACCGATCAGCACCAGTCAGGGAGCCGTCACCGCCGCACACTACCAACGCATCAATCCCGGCAATAATCATATTATGAGCCGCTTGGAGCCGGCCCTGCCGTTCCTTAAACTCCATACACCGCGCAGTACCAATCACCGTACCACCAATGGCCAAAAATCCACGAACATCCTCCCATGTCATTTCCTGGATATATTTCCCGCCATTGACAAGACCGGAATACCCTTCATACACGGCATAGGCTTCACAGCCTCGGTGAATAGCGGTTCGAACAACGGCACGTACGGCTGCGTTCATACCTGGCGCATCACCACCTGAAGTCATGACGGCAATCCGCTTCTTTTTTCCAGGGCCATCGTCATTATCATTTCCTTTAACAGACGCAGCTGCAGATGTGTTTCGCGTTGATGGCATCAGATTGTCGGTTGGTCGTGGTTGTGCCGGCTCACGAGACGTAAATGGGGTTTGCTGGGTGGTGAAGCCCAAGCAATTGCCCAACGGGTCCCAAGCATACGCTTCAATTGGGGCTGCTTCGGTTGGCGCAGTTTCTACAAGAGAGTCTTCTCGCAAAATGCTGGCCACTTGGTGCACATTGGTTGAGGCAAAGACGAAGGATGGGTTCAATGAACGCCAGTCCTTGTCCTTGTTTTGCTTCAAGTCGGCAATCTTGGCCTTGACTTGCTCGGCACCGGGACCCTGTCGGACCAACCGCACCTTGATTGTGGCGCCAATGTCTCGTTCAGACGAATCAAAAAGCGCTTCTGGTAGGGCGACGAGCCATGCTTCTTTGATTGCGTCACCAGAGTGGGTAGAGTAGGACACACCAACCGAGCTTTCCGCAGCACCGTGGTCGTACTCTTGGAACTTGGAAAAGCCCAGGCGGGTGTAAAAGTTGACCGTCTCAGTGAACAGTTGCTCGTCACTGGTAGGCAAAGACACGAATGAAAACCCAGACACAAGCCGGGCTTCCCGATCACTAGCTGTCGTTGACATTTTTTTTTTCCTTCCCTTAGATTGGATTGATTGAATGAAAATTAGATGAGAAAACAAAAGAAGAAAAAAAAAAAAAAGGAATGAACAACTCAAAAAATGAAAAAGGAATACAAAGGTAAGACAGCTAACACCACTTTTTTTTTTTTTTTTTCCCTTCCTTTCTTGTTTGTTGCGCAGGAAAAAAAAAAAAATCTCGTTGTTACAAATCGGCCCATATCGGCGCAACACCGCATGCTTTTTGTTTAAGCTCGGATTAACTTTTCGCGGTGGGCGTGGGCCAATCACTAACGTACGCGGACAGCCAAATTTTTAAGCCAGCCAGCCAAAAAACAACAACAACAAAAAAAATTCCGTCGCATCACCAACGCTCTTAGCCGTATACTCTCTTATCGGTCCAGTCATAGAACGGGCAAGTGGAATCCCGGCTCGTTCTCAATTTCGTCATCGAAACCCATGTACGGCTTATTGAAGGTGCTGGCTGAGCTCATTCGGCATCAAGAGCTGCGCTGTAGAATTGCGGATTAGTAATCGCATCTTGATTTGTAATAAGGCATTATTGCTATAGCACTCAGTATAAATAGGAGCAACCCCCTCTCGTTTACTATAGGAATAATAATAATAATAATAATAACCAAAGACAACAACAATGAAGACAATCTTTTTCACAGGTGCTACGGGATATATCGGCGGAACAGTCCTGCCAACAGTGCTTCGAGTGCTGAAAGAAAACAACGTTCCCGCCCAGGTGCGTACTTTGGTGCGGTCTGAAGAGAAGAGTAAGCAGTTAGTGGCCTGGGCAGAAGAGCGAAAGTTGAATGTTACGCCCGTTCTCGGTACAACCGGAAGCAAGGAGATTGTGATCCAGGAAGTGTCGCATGCAGATATCGTCATTAGCTCTGCCGATGCTGACGACATGACGTTTGCGCAGTACTTGACTGACGGTTTGAAAACGTCCATCGAACAAGGCCACCATCCAGTCGTCATCCACACATCCGGCACAAACCTGCTAACCGACGGCGCATTTGGCATGAACGCGAGTGAAAAGGTGTATCACGACGATAGGGAGGAGGATATTGCCTCCATTGACGAGTCCCAGCCGCATCGTAACGTGGATTTGCATCTGTTGAACTTTCAACACGAGCAACGAGACAAGGTGGAGCTAGCCATCATTGCCCCACCTACAATCTGGGGTATTGGACGGGGCCCATCCGGCATCCACTCACAACAGATTCCTCAATTGATTGACATTGCGTTGGTTCATAAACAAGCTTTCAACGTTGGTAAGGGCTTGAACGTGTGGACACAAATCAACGTGGTGGACTTGGCGCGAATGTATGCATTGTTGCTGGTCAACATGATCAAGTCGCCGGGTAAGCACAATGGGTTTTATTGGAGTGAAGGCGGGGAATTCGCGTGGCATGAAGTCGGTCAGCAAATCCAACAAGGGCTGGTCGATGCTGGCTTTGCGACTCAAGATACTGAACCACGAAACACCGACCCAGAAGATCAGGAAGCGTTTGCGCGGGTGTTTTACGATAAAGATTCTTATGATTACAACAATATTATTGGAGGCAACTGTCGTGTTCGTGCTAACCGCGCCCGACAAGAACTGGGTTGGGAACCAGTGTACTCGTCGCGTCAACAGTTTTTTGACTTCATTACGAATGAAGTAATGCT
>JAJLUJ010000209.1:0-22373 GCA_030564235.1 Blastobotrys elegans
GGGAGCGACTATATATACGAGATGGATCTCGAGCTGGCTATAGCGCGCGTTAGACTTGACTTGGCCTATAAACTGACTTTCATTGCAAGATTAAATCTCTCGCGCGTACATAGTTGGGAGTTTTCAAATTGGTGTTTTTTTTTGTGTTTTTTTTTTGGTCAGTGGACAACGTTGGGAGTTTAGAACGCGTGTACAAAAATATTAAATTGAGTTGGGAGGACTCGATTTAGGGGGCGGCGGCGGCGGTGCGCGCGCGCAGAATAGCTTAAGGTCATTCTTATTTTTGCAAAAACATACAGTTGGGAGCATGCAATTTTCACCCACATTTTAGTGTCAACATCAGTTGGGACTTTTTGCATCACAATATTCGTATATACCAAAAACCCAAAGAATAGAAAAACAAAAAACAAAAAAAAGGTTTTGTTTTTTTTGTTCTTGCTCCCTTTGAAACGCCACTCATTCTTCATTCTTTCTTCCCAACCAACTCCTCTCCCCTCTCCCATAGCCAGAATTAAAAAATTTTCTTATAAATACGGACCTCTTCCCACCTTTTTTTCCTTCTTTCTTAACAACCACTTTTTTATACACATATATTCCACACAAAAATGGCACGAACAAAATCTACTATCGCCCGAAAGTCTACTGGTGGCAAGGCCCCACGAAAGCAAATTGCCTCCAAGGCCGCACGAAAGTCTGCCCCATCCACTGCCCAGCCGGGTGGTGTCAAGAAGCCACATCGATATAAGCCAGGTACTGTCGCTTTGCGAGAAATTCGACGATACCAAAAGTCTACTGAGTTGTTGATTCGAAAGCTTCCTTTCCAACGTCTAGTGCGAGAAATTGCCCAAGATTTCAAGACTGACTTGCGATTCCAATCTTCCGCCATCGGTGCTCTACAGGAATCTGTCGAAGCCTACCTAGTGTCGCTGTTTGAAGACACCAACTTGTGCGCCATTCACGCCAAGCGAGTCACTATCCAAAAGAAGGATATCCAGCTTGCTCGACGACTACGTGGTGAACGAACCTAAGTTATTATGAATTGCTGTTTGTCTTTTTTCTAATGTGTTTATGTATTTAATTATTTTTTATTGTTATGGGAATATCGATTTGGTCATTTCGAAATGAATTGCTATTTATTGTGCTTTGTAAAAAAAAAAAAGTGCGAACTGTTTTTGCCCCCTTAAAAGCAAGGCAATGGCGGTGCGCGGGATTTAAATTATTCTTTGTTTATTCTAGCGGCCCACACGTGAGAGATATGCTTAAACCTAATTTTAAAAAACAAAATTCCACCTTATAAAGTAATTAGCCCGAGAGTAACCAAGTTTGCAATGTTGGTACAACTCTTGAATTCCTCGGCGCGGCCCGACATGTGCCGCGCCACCTCCGATAAGAAACCTGCAAGTGCGGCTCACTCTCACCGCCCGGGCCCTCACGTTGGGAGAAATCGTACCAAATTAAAAACACTGTTGTTTTTTTATCAATCCTTAGTAACATTATATACAGACTTCTATAAAACATTTTTATTTATTTCATTTTTAAACCTTCCCTTCCTGTTTTTCATTAAAATGTAAACAATCCACTTCGTTTTCTGGATGCAACAAAAATATACACTAGTAATGTAGCAGCAAATAGTCCGACAGTGATACCAACACACACCTGGATCATTGTCAAGCCAAGCGACAAAACATTGGTATCGCTGCCCCCACTGTCAGCAGCGGATGTGGTGTATGAGGCAGTCTCAGCGACCGTAACGATTGTAGAAGTGTAGAGTTTGCCACCTACCGTCGCCGTTTGGTACAATGTGGTGTGGTTATTTTTGGCCACCAAATTGTTTGCATTTTGCAGACCGGCAATCAACGACCCTTGAGCAGCTACTGACCCGGGCAATTGCGAAAAAATGCCCGGTAACATTGCAGCAAACGCTAGACCATGTCCGACTCGGCTGTACAAGTTCCCTAGAATACCAATGACAAACGCACCAATAGCACTTGTAAACTCGCTAGAGCCCTTGACTTTATCGTTGGTAAAGTACGTCACTGCGTACCCAGCACTGGCAATTAGGATCATGACTGGTAGTTGCCGGAAATGGGCTTGGTTTACAAGAGCGATAAACAGGTTATAGCCTGGTACAAACAAAATCTTGAAATACGGGCTGATATTCCGTTCGCATTTCAAGTCGTTTACCGCGTTGGAGTCAATCCACCCATAAATTGCGGCGCCCAGTGTGATGCCAAACCCCAAAAATATAGAGTAAATGACTGCATAAAACATTCGCACCGAGCCAGATACAATATTCTTGCTCTGTAGTTCCAACGACCCCGTCAGAATCATAAACCCTGGCAAGATCATGGCCAACGAGCCTTGACACACGGCAGCAAAGCAAAAGATTTTGGACTCTCCGCCAATAGTCCCAAATGCCCGTGATAAAAACGCCACCACAATGGATGATGACACTTCAAACACGTTATTGTACAGCTCGGATCGAGGTGCAACCACCACTTGTAAAATACCTACCGCGCCACCGAGCAAAAACGACATTGGCAAATCGGGCCACCACCCACCAAACGCAAACGGAGTGACCATGGCAGAGGCAAATCCAAAAAGTAGCACGCACAACCACTCTGGGTACTGGTTTGACCCTTCCAACAACGCATCAATCCGTTCACTGGCCTCTTCAACATTGACAATGTCATGCAAAACTTCTTTATAAATAGTATGTGTCTTGTGCAATTTCCACAAGTTTAAACCCTGTACGCAACGCACCAGCTGCATTTCAGACGTGTGTGTCGACGGGTCACCAAACGACACAATCATGCAACCGGGAATGTACAGAAACTGGCCGTTAATTTCCAACACCCGAGCAGACATTTTCATGTACTCTTCCAGTCGATGTGTTGGCGCACCGTACAGCATCAAAGCCCGGCACATTCGCAGCAAAAACCGCTGGCGTTGCAACACGTCTGCGATATGAACAGTAATAAACTTGCGCTGCTCTTCCTTTTGCTTCTTCTTCTTTTGCTGTGCAATATTCCCCGAATTCCGCTTGTGGAATTTGGGTCGTGATGGCTTGTATGGCGAGGATTGCGAAGCTTCTGGGCCCGCACCTGGTGCGGCGAGTGTTTGAGCAGTGGAAACCACAAATCCACCAAGTGAGTTCATGGATTTGGAATGTTTATGCGAGTACCACTTGTCGCGTTTCACCTTGGGCGCACTCTCGGTACTCTTTGTATGCATTAGAGGTGGCCGTTGAGGCGGCGAGTTGGCAGTGGTGGTGGTGGTGGTGGTGGTGGAGAATGATGATTTGCTCGGTGAGAGTCTATCCATGCTGTACCGAGGCGAATCCGGCTCACTACCAGCCATTGTAGTCTGGCTTTTTTGCGACTCGGCATCAGCATACAGCTTCAACAAACTACCCAAAACACCTTGCTTAACGTGGGTTGGCGGCGCAACCCAATCCTCGTGATGCTCATCGTAATGGAACAGGTTTCCAAGTCGGTGGTGATGGTGTTCCTGATTGGACGTTTCTTGTTCCTCGTTATCATTGTCATATTCAGCAGTATCGCCGTAATCACTCTCTTGGTAGTAATCACCGGCTGCCACAAGGTAACCCTTGGAAGCGTCGAATTCTTGCCCACTGCCGCCATTTTGGCTATTCAACCGGTTGTTGTGTAAAGTATGTGAACGTACCAAATTCTCAGCAACGCCTTGATACTCGGCAGTCTCGTTTTGGTCCTTAACCTCGCTCAGCTTGCGGTCCAAGTCGAGCAATGGGATATCACCCTCTTTAGCGTCATCGCCGATATACTCGTCGCTTTTTGGCGAGCTGGTAACACTTCCAGGTGCACTAATTGTACCCAGCGATCGCAGCAAATTGTCTCGCCGTGCTTTCAAATCATTACCAACGTTGGCGCCATCGTCTGGATGGAAATTACTAGCTCCTGGCGCCATGCCGCCCGAATACAGCCCCATCTGCATCAGGTTATTCATAATGTTTGACTGCGTATTAGCATCGGTCGGGTCGTTATTGCTCCCTCGATGATTGTTGTTAGTATGCGCTTGTTGAGGAGCTGGAGGTACCAACGATTGGTACTCGCTATTGACACGAAAATCTGTCGTGTCACTCTCGTTATCGCTATCGCTGGCTTCTTCGTCATGTCGAGACCGAATCAAGTCGACCTGCGACGCATCCGGGCGGGTAAGGTATAGAGATGGCGAGTGTGCAGGACTGTTGATACTGCTACCCTCACTACGTCGGCGTGACGGCGGCTGTTGGCTAAAATAGTCTTCTTCAGACCTAGGTACACGCTTGGCCATTATCGGGGGTGAGCTTAAGGGTGAGGATTTTTTGGGCTGCGATTTGACCGAAGAAGTTGATGCAAGAATAGACCTACCTGTGGGACCCGCAGCTGAGGAATTGGCGGTGTGCGCATTTTCCAAATTCAGACGAGGCGGAGGCGGTGCTCTAGAACTCGTGGCAATTCTGTTGTCTTCTTCGTACTTACTACCGCTAGTCCCCGGCGAGGAAAACCTAACCTCTTTATTCCCTACCCGGCGGATAGAAGGAGGCGGCGGTGCATCTCCACTCGTTGATGGTGGCGATACATCAGTAGCGCTAGTCGTTGTTTCTGGATGCTGCTGTTGTTGCTGCCGATCTTGACTTGATTTGGGGCGATGCATGTTTGTACTAGTGCTTGTGCTTGCTGCTAGGTCATCGTCGTCTACAGAATTTGTCGATGATGATGTTCGGGTAGAGGAGTCATTGTCAGGATTAATGTCTCCTGGTCTACTCATTTGATTCTAAATAATAATAAAAATTGGTTTTTTTTTTTAAATGTGATGATATTTGGAAACCGTCGGCCGAGTAGAATTGTGTTTGGGTGAAAAAAAAAAAAAAAAAAAAAAAAAAAAAAAAAAAAAAAAGAGAGAAACAAGAGCAAGAAATAAGGCGAGAGAGAAAGAGAGAAAAAAAAAACTTTTTTTAAAAAATATAATAAGGATACAAAACTGGAAAATGTTTCTCCATTAATGAATCCTATAAATATGAGCGATTTTCTGGCGCCGCCAGCGCTGGTGTTATTTTAAGATATCTGTTCGCGATCGGGCAATTGATATATTTTGAAAGTGCGTGCTTTAAAGAAACAAAAGATGCGCGCTTTAGCGGTCGACAAGAAAATTCATTTCGGGCATGCATGCCGGTTATACGGTATATATACCGACCAATTGATTAATTGCACATAACCTTATGTATTTATAATATATACTTCGAGTCAGCCAGCCAGCTGGCCAGCTGGCCAGCTGGCTTATAAAGTATACATTATATGCGAACCTGCGGCTTATAAGTATACATGCATTTAAATTGTGCTACATCGAACGGAGCAGGTCGGCGGGCCCGGCCGGGATTGCCAGCTGGCTGAACTGATAACGTGACTGCCGGTCACGCATACAACCCGGCCCCCCGCACGCACGCCTCCCTCCTCGTGGCGCTACAAATTATGCACGTTTCTAGACAGAGCTCAATTTAAATAGTTGGGACCTGAACGCACAAAAAAAAAAAAAAAAAGGTGGGGGAAGGAAAACACAAGACAAAAAAGTTTACTCAACTTGACAACAAAGCAATGCACGCACAACCATTAAAATACCGAATTTACTCCCACAACATTCGCTATGACAACCACAACCTAGTGGAAGGTGAGACGGTGTGGGATGAACGAAAAGTCATGAGCTGTGCCAGCATGAATTTTCACTCTCAAAACAACAACACTGTTATTTGCTTGCAAGAGGTGTTGCACAATCAACTGCAAGACATTTTGGAGACTTTGAGTGATGACAGCGACTCTGATTGGTCGTATTACGGGATTGGGCGAGATGATGGTAAGGAGAAGGGTGAATATGCGCCCATTTTGTGGAAAACCAGCGAGTGGAAACTAGTCAAGGGCAAGACTTGGTGGTTGAGCGAGACTCCTGACAAACCAAGCACTGGTTGGAATGCGGCGCTGCCAAGAATCATGACTTTTGTTCGTTTGGAGCATTTGGAGACTGGTCGGCAAGTAGGGTGTGTTAATACACACTATGACCACCGCGGTGAAGAAGCAAGAAAAGAGTCGTCCAAGCTCATCATGTCCAAGATGGAGTCGGAAATGAACGATGACTACCCAATCACGCTAGCTGGCGATTTCAACTCTGAGCGAAAAGATGGTGCGTACCAGACTTTGAAAGAAAAGCTGGACGATGTGGGGTTGGAGTTTGACGAATCCAAACGGTATGGCCATTCATTGACGTTTTCTGGGTTCAGCGATAAGGAACATGCGCACTATATTGACTTCATCTGGATCAAGAAGAACCAAACTGCTATCAAGCCTACTTCTTTTGGCATTTTGGAAAATGAATTCCACCACCACCGTTTCAGTGATCACCGACCGTTAGTGGCTGATTTCACAGCTCCATAGAATTTAAATGTTGTCTTTTTTGGAAAACTCCGGTTCAAGCTTATATTCTTGCAAACAAATATATTACGCTATTATTCTTAACTATTCAAATATCCCATTATATACTAATTCCTTCGACTTAAAGTTCGGTAGATGGCTGGCTTTTGTGGCTTGTGCTTTGCAGACTCCTCCTGGCTGGGGTTGTGGCAGCCGCACCGTCACCAGTGGCATGGTCGCCCTGCTTCTCCTGCACAACATTGCCCTTTTTTGGCACTCTAGCGAGCCAGTACAAAAACAAAGCGGCAGCAATGTTGAAAAAAATAAAGGCAAAAAAGATGCCATAGTCACGCCACGCAAACTCCATGCTTGGATCGACATCAATCGCCTTCAAGAAATCATTAGTACTTGTCATTGGGCAGTACTCGCATTTTGTGGTGGAGTTTGGATCAGTCAAGTACCCGCCCATTTTTTCCATCCATGGTTTCATATATGACTTGCACGAGAGTCCGCCATATGGTTCAAACCGGAGCATTTCTTTGGTCGAGCAGTGTACCGGTGCATTAGCCACGCCAGATCTCAACAATGCGGCAATCATGTAGGTGAATGGACTGACACGGTACATGAAGATCCAAAAGTGGGGCATGGCATCTTTGGTCGCTAGTACACCACACATTAGCAAACACAGCGAAAATGTCAAATTGGCAACATTGGATGCCGTTTCGGCAGTCTCGATACCAGCAATGAGCGCGTGTGCATAAGTAGAAGTAAACACGTAAAACTGCCAATTGACCAAAAAGAACAGCGCGCCTCGTTCAGCGACCGTGTTTGTCCATTCCGCGTTTCGGTAAAAGCCGATTGGATAATAGTAGACAAAGAAATGGAGCACCGACGCGACAGTTTGCCATGGAATCTCCACCAAAATATTGGACATCATAAACGCCTGCCATGAGTACGTCTTGGATGGACGTTCCCGCACCTCATATAGAGATCGTTGTTTGACAAAGTGAGGCATGAGCTGTTGACAAATAGAACCAAACGATACAATCGACATGAAAATAGCAAACATTTGATCCTGCAACCCTTGTTGGTCATTGGTAGCCTTGAAGAAGGAAAATCCAATAAACAGCGGCGAAATTGTACACAAGGCAAGCTTTGCCCAAATGTAGGATGGGGTTCGCCAATACTGCTGCCAGACCCGTTTCGTGACTAACACAAATTGGGTCATTTCATTAGCCGCATACGACTGCATCATCTCATGTTCATTCGTAGTGTCTTCCGGAACAGCAGCTAAATCGTTGGCTCGTTCTCTCAGCCCCTTTCGCAGCGTTTCTCGTTCAGGTGAGTTGCACCACACATCAAACCAGTTGTACTTGGCAACCGAGCCTGGAGCCGCGCCAACCACATCAAGCATCCACTCGGCTGGATTGGCACCAGGTTCGATTGGATCAGCACCGTTGGACTCAAAATATTTGATTAACGTATCAGAGTTTGGACCAATGTCGCCAAAATATACAGTCTCGCCACCACGCTGCAAAAACAGCAATCGGTCAAACTGTTGAAACAACATGGCAGACGGTTGATGGATTGTGCACATGATAGCTTGGCCGCTGTCAGCTAGTTTTCGCATCAATGTGCAAATAGACCATGCAGTTTGAGAGTCCAGACCAGAAGTCGGTTCATCCAAAAACAGTAGCAATGCCGGTTTGGCAGCAAGCTCAACACCAATAGTCAGGCGTTTCCGCTGTTCCACGTTCAAACCTTCACCAGGCACACCAACAACAGCCTCGGCGTAGTCTTCCATCTCCAAAATGCTAATCACTTCATCAACATATTCCAGCTTTTCCTTACGTGAGATGGACTTTGGCTGCCGCAACAAGGCAGAGAATTCCAACGCTTCACGTACAGTAGACGTTTCCAAATGCAAATCTTGTTGCTGCACGTACCCAGTTTTTCGCTGAAATGAGTTGTTCCGTTGCTTACCGTTTACCAGCATGTCACCAGTAACCACACCCATAGTGACCCGAGATGCCAACACGTTCAACAAAGTAGTCTTGCCAGCACCGGATGCGCCCATTAATACCGTTACACAGTTCTTTTCAACCCAGCCGTCAACTTGATTCAATAACCGTCTAGTCTTTTCGTCGCCCTTGACGGGGATATCGTAACAAACATCCATCCATTGGAAAATGCCTTCTTGCTTAGCCAAGTTGGCGACTCGGTCTTGAGCTGCACTGCTCTTTTGAGGGGTAACGTCGCCAGATTCCTCGTCGTTGGCGATTTTTGGGAGCTTGCCACGTTTGAATACCAAGATCTCACCCTTGGACTTTTGCGCTTCCACCAGCTCAGTAGCTAGCAAGTAGGTGAACCCAAAAAACACAAGGAACCCACACAAGATGCCCCAATTCCGCCACAAATGCGCCACGTCGTACTTGAATGCTTTGGAAATGTAATCGGCGCCATCAATGTAGAGCTGACCGGCTGGTGCAGAATAACCAGTAATTGCACAAGCCTTGTTTTCCATCGGCATATCGTCATAGTTACCAGTCGATGGGACTAGAGTCACACACTTGAACTTCCGGTTCCTAAACTCATTGACCATGACGGCCTCAAACCCATACGCCACCGGGTCAATGTAGTTGATCCACCGACTCCAGCCGTGCATATAGTCGATCGGGATGGTAAACCCGGTAAAGATGACCAGAGCTAGGATAAACAGCGACGCAGGGGTCATTGCTTCTGAAATGGTTCTTGAGCAAGACCCGATAGTCCTGAAAACACAGGACATGACCAGAGTAAGTGTAAATGATACCAAAAAGAAGATAAAGAACGCCCCTGGCTCTCGCTTTAAATTTGAAATGAAATAAAGAACCAAGTTGAACGTGATGGCAGTGCACAGCTTTGTAGGTAAGTCGCAAATAATGGAAGCGACGGCTTCAGCAGACGGGTGGTATAAGGCATATCGAGTATGCTTTTCAACAATTGGCCGTTGTGCGTACAGAGCCAAAATTTCCAAAGCAGACGCAAACGCATTCATCAAAATGGCAAAAAAAAGCAGTGCAGAACGAGAATAAAACGACCCCGTATCCGACTTCATATTGAAAAAGATGGATGAGATAATGAGCGACATTGCCAAATGACCAAAAATAGTGGTACCGGCCATGGATAAGTCGCCCATCAACCGTTGGAATCCACGTGTGATACACAACTGTACCTGCATTCGAAAATTGATGGTATATGGAGACATTTTTGTAACACCCTTGGCCTTTTTACTTTCATGGGCATGATGGAATCGGTCCAACCCTTCACCACCCACCAGGTATTTTTCGTTGAACGCTTCAATATCTTCAATCAACGTCTTGTACGTGTCCGACTCGTGCCACAGCCGTTCAAACTCTTCTGGGGTCTTTGGCACCTTGTCTTCACACCCTGGTGCGGGGATTCGTTCAATCGGATTTGTCAACGAGGTCAAAAAGTCACCAGTGGTTTGACGATCTGGGCAATGCCAACCTTGGTTCAAAAAGAACTGCTTGGCTTCACCCACTGGACCAAAGTAAATCTGACGGCCTTCATAAAGCACAATGACCTTGTCAAACAAGTCATAGGCAGCTTGGGAAGCCTGGTATAGTGAGACAAGTGGGGTAATGTTACCCATCTGCGCCGACATTTTCAAATTTTTGATAAATTCCAGCGCTGTTGCTGCATCCAGCCCACGAGTTGAGTTATCCCAGCATTGTAAAGCAGATGAATTGAGAGTAGCCTCGGCTAGGGACACTCGCTTTCGTTCACCACCAGATACACCACGGATATAATCGTCACCGACTTTGGTATCTACGGTGTGGGTCAGCCCAAACGAGGCCATCACCACATCCCGCATATGCGTGGCATACTCTTCACGTGTCACACCAAGAATTCGGTTCTTTGGAGTTCGTGCCAATGCGGCAAACTTCAGCGTCTTCCCTACTGACAGATTGGGGAAATGTACGTCGGTTTCGGCATTGTAAATGAAATCACCACGGAAGTGTTTGGGGATATCCTCTGGGGGGACGCCTATTATTTAGTTAGTTTTTCTTTATATTATTCTTTTCCATCCATACCTTGAAAGTTCAATACAGTGTCATCGTTCAAGTAAAACCCATGTGTGTTACAGGCGAGGGATTTCAAAAATGTCGTACAGCCGGAACCCGGCCGGCCCAAAACAATCAGCATTTCGCCACAATCCAACAAGCCGTCAAACTCGTGTAGAATCTGGATACGAGACTTTTTTTCCAGCCCAATCAACTTCTTGACAATGGTGGCACTTCCTAGAAGAATGTTGCCGACTGTTTTTTGGTAGTCGGTAACGGTTCCAAACCCATATGCCCCCAGCTTGCGAAATGAGACACCCGCGGTCAGTGGTGGTGGCCGGTTCTCATCACGTTTTACAATGCTCACTACATGGTTCATCCATGCTTTGGCACTGAATGAGCCCGAGTTTGGGTCCAATGCCGGGTCTTGCGAGTCAATGAATGGGTTAATCGGCACCCCACCGCTGGTTCGGATTGACGCGTTGGTGATTGTTCGTGCCAATTGATAAACTTCTTCATTGATTGCTTGATCGTCGATCGTTAATCGGTTATCATCATCAACCTCACTACGGTATGCAGTGAGCTGATCATCGCTGCTCAATGAGTCAGGATCTTGTTGCTTTTCAGATTCCATTGAATACCTAATATATGTAATAATAATAAAAAGGAGAGACTGGAGACGCAAGAAAGAGCCTCTTTTATACTTTTTATCATGTTACTGAAGCTAGCCAATTGAATGCAAGTTTTTAAAGTTTTATGCCAATGGCCTATCCTGCTATAAGAAAATAAAACCGGCTTGCTCGGTACCACTAAAGATTCCCGGACATCCGTCCCGTTTATTAGAGCTATGATGCTTTAGCGCCTCTTAAATTTGGTAAGGTGCCACAACGGAACTTACGGTTGCAAAAGGAACAAACCTTAATTCTTGTTTTTGTCTTGTGTTGGAGGAATGCATGGATCGCCGTTTCCGGCCCGGGAGATGACAGCCTGCGGCTGTGACAGATAAGCTCTTCTCTCCCCCACCTGCAGAAGAGATCTCTATCGATGTTTTATAATCCGATGTAATTATATCTTTGTCCCTGCCGGCTGCAAACGGATCAAGTTTAAATTTGGAAATATTTTTCGATCGATAACCCCCCCTCCCCCTCCCCTCCTTGTCAGCAACATGTTGCTGGGAGAGTTCCCGGCCGGCGGTTTCCAGAAAAATACCACCAACGAATAAGGCCGTAATGCTTTCTTCCTCCTCACATTGATCAGAAGGGAACTCGTTGACATCAACACCTCAGTTTAGTTTCTAGTATTCATTACATTATATTTCTATTATCATGTTTAAAGGTTATTTAAGCTGAGAGATCCCGCGTCAATAGAGACTACACTGACAGCCCCTCCTTTTGCCATTTTTCGAGCGCTTTTAAAAATCTTGAGAACTGATCGTGTTTAATGGCTGCTTGCCAAGCGTGTGCGGCTATCCAAGCTAGCGGTTGAGTCGATCTAAGGCCCATATATACATCGATCGGCTAAATATTATTATTAAAAATGTATTAAAATTATTATAAGGAAAAAGATAAAAACCTATAAAACAAATTATTTTACTCTTCCAAGTGTTTTCTTTATACATATTTATTTCTTACCCTTGGAAGCCTTGGTCTTCTTTGGAACACGGGCCAACCAATACAGGCCAAAAGCAGCAACAATATTGAATACAATGTATGCCCAAATGATGCCAAAGTTTCTCCAGCCCTTGGTAGGGTCAATGGCGATTTTTTCCAAAAAAGCGTTTGTAGAGTCGATTGGGCACACCTGGCACACCCCAGTAGCATTCTTGTCTTTCAAGTACCCACCGGCCGATTCCAGGAACTTGCCCACATACTCATTGCATGTTTGACCGTCTGGGGGGTTAAACTGAAGCAATTCCTTTGCCGAGCATTCGATTGGAGCATCAGCGACAGCGGATGCCAAGTATGCGCCCACAATATACGTGAATGGACTAACACGATACATGAAGATCCAGAACCGAGGCATAAGGTCTGGAGTAGCCAACACACCACACATCAACAAACACAAACTGAACATTAGATTGGCAATGTTTGATGCAGTCTCGGCCAAATCAACACCAGCAATCATGGCGTGTGCAAACGTACTAGTAAACCACATAAACTGCAGCGTGACCAGAAAGAATAGCGCGCCTCGTTCAGCAACCGCGTCAGTGTAGGTGGCGTTGCTATAGAACCCGACCGGATAGTAGAAAGTGAAGAATTGAAGCACAGCGCACAATGTCTGCCATGGAAACTCGCTGATAATGTTGGAAAACATAAACGCCTGCCAAGCATACGTCTTGGATGGCCGTTCACGCACTTCATATAATGCCCGTTGAGTGACAAAATGAGGCATCATTTGTTGACAAATGGTGTTGAACGAAACCAACGACATGAACACAGAAAACATCTGGTTCTGCATACCTTGTTGATCGTTTGGAGAGTTGTACATTGAGAAACCGATAAACAATGACGACAAAGAAACCAAAGCAAGCTTGGCCCAAATGTACGATGGGGTTCGCCACGATTGTTGCCAGACTCGTTGACTGACCAGTACAAGCTGAGTCCACATTGGAGCAGCAAATGCCTTCATCATTTCCTCCTCGTTGGTGTTATCTTCTGGTTTGGCGGCAAGCTCATTAGCCATATCCCCAAGCTCTCGTCGTAGCTGGGTTCGTTCAGGCGAGTTGCACCATACTTCAAACCAGTCGTGCTTAGCAACCGTGCCAGGCGCGGCACCAACCACTTCCAACATCCACTCGGCCGGGTTGGCACCAGGTTCGATTGGATTAGCATCATTTCTTTCAAAGTAGTTGATCAGAGTTTGAGCATTTGGACCAATATCACCAAAGTAGACA
Source organism: Blastobotrys elegans (assembly GCA_030564235.1). NCBI lineage: Eukaryota > Fungi > Ascomycota > Dipodascomycetes > Dipodascales > Trichomonascaceae > Blastobotrys > Blastobotrys elegans. The sequence goes on from JAJLUJ010000209.1 coordinate 13,383, forward strand.
GTCTTGCCTCCACGTTGCAAAAACAACAGCCGGTCAAATTGTTGGAACAGAATAGCAGAAGGTTGGTGGATAGTGCACATGATAGCTTGGCCGCTGTCAGCTAGTTTTCGCATCAATGAGCAAATAGACCAAGCAGTTTGAGAGTCAAGACCAGAAGTCGGCTCATCCAAAAACAGTAGCAATGCCGGTTTGGCAGCAAGCTCAACACCAATAGTCAGACGCTTCCGCTGTTCAACGTTCAAACCTTCACCAGGCACACCAACAACAGCCTCGGCGTAGTCTTCCATCTCCAAAATGGTAATCACTTCATCAACATATTCCAGCTTTTCCTTACGTGGCGTGGAGTTTGGCTGCCGCAACAAGGCAGAGAATTCCAACGCTTCACGCACTGTAGACGTTTCCAAGTGCAAATCCTGTTGCTGCACGTACCCAGTCTTTCGCTGAAACGAGTTGTTTCGTTGCTTGCCGTTTACAAGCATATCACCAGTAACCACACCCATAGTAACACGAGACGCCAACACGTTCAACAAAGTAGTCTTACCGGCACCAGAGGCACCCATCAACGCCGTCAAAGTACCTGGCTTGACCCAGCCATCAACATGGTTCAACAGCTGTCGAGTCTTTTCTGGACCCTTGACCGGCACTTCATAACAAACATCCATCCATTGGAAAATACCATCTTGCTTGGCCAAATTCCCAGCTCGGTCTTGAGCCGCATCAGTAGCAACACCAGTGTGAGCAGTAGCACTACCAGCTTCTTCATCGTGAGCCTTCTTTGGCACATGACCACGCTTGAACACCAAAATCTCACCCTTGGATCGGGCAGCTTGAATCTTTTCAGTAGCCAATAGATAGGTAAACAGGAAGAAGACCATGTACGCAATCAAAATACCAAAATTTCGCCACAAATGCGGTGGCTCGTATTGGAACGCACTGACAATGTAATCAGTTCCGCTTAAATTGCTGTCGCCAATCGGCGGAGTGAGGCCAGTAACAACACACGCCTTGTTTTCCATCGGAAAGTCTTCAAAACCGGGGCCTTGCGGGAACATCTGGTCACATTCAAAATACCTGCCTTGGAACTCGTTGATCATGACAGCTTCAAACGCATAAGCCAGCGGATCTAGATAGTTAATCCACCGACTCCAGCCGTGCATGTAATCGATCGGGATTGTGAACCCGGTGAAGATGACCAGTGCCAAGATAAAGACGGAGGTTGGTGTCATTGCCTGCGACAGCGTTCTCGTGCATGATCCTATTGTTCTGAACAACATTGACATTGCAAGCGTAGCAGTGAAGGAGAACAAAAAGAAGATAAAAAATGACCCGGCCTCCCGGCGCAAATGTGACATGAAGTACAGAATGACATTGAACGCAATAGCCGTCATGATTTTGGTGGGCATGTCGACAATCATTGACGACACCGCTTCAGCAGATGGGTGGACCAAAGCATACCGGGTATGTTTTTCAACAATTGGACGTTGGTCGTACAGAATCAGGATTTCCAACGCAGACGAGAAGGAATTCATCAGAATGGCAAAAAACAGCAGTGCACCACGTGAGAAGAATGAACTAGTATAGGGCTGCATATTGAAAAACATGGAAGAAATGATAAACGACAAGGCAGAGTTTCCAAAAACGGTCACAAATGCCATGGAAAGATCACCCTTGAGCCGCTGGACACCACGCGTCATGCACAGCCGTACCTGCATGTTAAAGTTTAGCGTGTATGAAGACTTGGCTCGCACACCCTTGGCCTTTCGCTGGCTTCGGGCAAGCTCAAATGTCTCCAACCCTTCACCGCCGATTGGGTAAGTCTGGTTGTATTCTTCAATCTCACTAATCAACTGCTTGTAGTTGCTAGATTCCTGCCATCGTCGCTCGAATTCGCCTGGGGTTCGTGGTACCGAGTGCTCATAGCCTGGTTTTACAATCCGTTCGATTGGGTTGGTCAATGACGTCAAAAAGTCACCAGTGGTTTGCCGATCAGCACAGACGTAGCCCATATCTTCGAAAAACTTTTGTGCTTCGTTAGCCTTGCCAAAGAAGATTTGTCGACCTTCGTACAGTACCAACACCTTGTCAAACAAGTCATAGGCGTCTTGAGAGGCTTGGTATAGAGAGACAAAGTTGCACAAGCCGCCCAAATCAGCCGAGGTTCGTAGACTCTTGATAAACTCCAACGCGGTGGCGGAATCCAACCCACGAGTCGAGTTATCCCACGCTTGCAATGCGCTACCGGCTAGTGTCGCTTCAGCCAAAGAAACACGCTTTCGTTCACCACCAGAAACACCACGGATGAAATCATCACCAACCTTGGTATCCATGGTATGCATAAGACCGTACGTGGCCATGGTAACATCACGCATGTGCGTCGCGTATTCTTCTCGAGACACGCCGCAAATTCGGTTGGTCGGGGTCCGCGCCATAGCCGCAAACTTTAGTGTCTGCCCAACCGTCATGTGTGGGAAATGCGTGTCAGTCTCGGCATTGTAGATGAAATCGCCTCGATACCGTTTTGGAATATCTTCTCGTGGAATGCCTTGGTAGTTGGTGATTGACTGATCAGTCAGCTCGAACCCATGCGTGTTGCAAGTGATGGATTTCAAAAACGTTGAGCAACCACTATATTATACTCGGTTAGCAATCTTTTCTTCTTCTTTTTCTTTTGGTTCACATACCTGCCTGGTCGTCCTAGTACAACACACATCTCACCACACTTCACAAGACCGTCAAAGTCATGCAAAATGTCAATTCGTGTCTTCTTTTCCATACCCGTTGCCTTCTTGGCATAGGTCATAGCTTCAAACAGCACATTGCCGACAGTCTTTTGGTAGTCTGCACCAGTGCCATAACCATATGCGCCCATATTTCGGAACGCCACCCCAGTCGTTAGAGGGGTTGGACGGTTTGGATCTCGATTCTGGAGATTCATGACATGCTTTTGCCATGTTCGGGAGTTGAACTTTTCCGAAAACGGGTCCAAATGTGGGTCTTCAGAGTCGACGAATGGGTTGATAGCTTCGCCATTGCTTGTCTTTAACGAATGGCTGGTGATTTGTCGGGCCAGCTCGTGGATCTGTTCAAAATTTTCCTCTTCTCGGTCTGTTGATAGGGATGGCGGGGTGTATGCGACCGGTGTCGCACCGTCATCTGAAAAACTCCTTTTTTCATTCATATGGAGAAATAGTTTTTGTTGATGGGAAACAAAAGAATAAGAAAAAAAAAAAAAAAGAATGGATTAAAGGAGAAGGATATATTGGTTTATTTATACAAATGCGGTAGTTTACTAATTTGCCACGACATTTTTACTTTTTCTCTTCTTCTTCATGTATATACTGGCGCACTGTTTAGTGCGTGCACCCATGGGGGGATCCTCGAAGGAAGGAAGGAAGAAAAAAAAATAGCCCATTTCCGGTTCCGAAGAAAGTAAAAAATGCGGGTTAACTGTGACTTTTTTAAGACTCGTAGTTACATTTGAGCTCAATGGAGTATCCTTTGTAACAAAAAGGCATCGGCTCGGAAGTTTGATTTCTCTTCCCGCTCCCGGTAGCCGACTACTTTGACCTTTTTGACCCGCATCATTCCGATCAAGTAAAACTGGGCAGGCCTTTTTTTTTGTTTTGTTTTCAGCGATTGATCGGAATCGAAAGAAGATGCTGAGCAAAAAAAGAGAATTCACCATTTATAATGCTCTTTAAACCAGCTTTTTGACAATTAAATAATGCTTCATTTAAGCAGAGACTAAGGGAGGAAAAACATAAACTGATCCACCTTGACAGGAGCAATTATAAAAGTTTATTTTCCATGTATGGCCTCGTATACACGTGCTCCTGTCGATAAATTTGTAAGCGCTACCTCAGCTCGAGGCCTGTATCTACTTTAATTAAAATTGTCTTTATAAAGGTTACATGCATGTATACACCTACCCAGTTCCGGTTCCGGTTCCGGCGTACCATATATATCCGACGTGCGGCGTTATCAAGCCTCTCAATTGCGCTATATATATGGAGAAATGCGGCTAGCAGGCTAACGTGAGCTTAACTCCGATCCGCCCACAGCTGATGAATTCGAACGGGATATCGGTATACAGATATATATATGTATATACGAATTCGAAAATTTAATATCCAAAAAAAGAAAGAAAAAAGGCGGAGTGGCCCTGACCATCCTTTTGTTAATTAAGGCAGCGCACAATCAACGGAAACGGGATTATAAAATCGGTAGAAACATCCGAAGCTTTTTTTTTTTTTTTTTTTTTTTTTTTTTTTTTTTCACCCGTTAAAAATACCTTAATTAATATTAACACCGGCCTCACAAATATAAAAAATAAAAAAATAAACGGGTCGGTCAAACTTACCTGACTGTACGGGCCGGACCATTGTACCTTAATTAGACAATCCAATTTCAAGATATAAGATGGCATATCCGGGTCAGATATAAAAATTAACAGCCAGGATATATATGCACGACCTTTTGATTGCTCTGGTTTGACAAGGATTCGTCACCGAACGGTGGAATTGTCGGCTCGCCAACCTTCTTTAACAGGTAATATTCTACAGAGAGTAGTAGTCAATAAGAGCAGCAAAAGTTGTAAAAATTAACGTGCCAATGTTTCGATGATGTTGCCCACTATTAGCGTCGATGTATTAATAACCATGCTACAGCGGTTTTAAACAACTCTTCCGTTGCTGATTTCACTGAGCAACGACACCTGAACAATGGTTAAAATGGCTTGGGAGCATTTAAAGAAGATGGCAATATATCCCTATCCGTTTTATGTAGCGCTATTGTATTTCGCGAAGATAGACGAGGAGACATCGATGACCTGCAAGCTTAATGCTGCATAAAAAACTATAGTATACCCATTGTTGACTCATTAGAGAGCGTCATTTCAGATTTGCTGTATTCGGTAAGTCGTATATACAAGCGCGTGTAATTCAATATATGTAATACCACAGCACGTTTAAAGAGTAATAATAATTAACATATTCGGTCCATGGTGGTGATACGCGTAGACTGTGGTTGTTGGTTGCCGGTATCAAGTCCTGCCGCCACGCTTCTCGTCCAACTCCATGTAATATCTTTGGTAACGACGTGGACACTGACGCTATTATCCCAATCGACAAGTGTAGCCGATATTATGTATGATCTTGGTCATTGCAAGGCACATTCACGTATATTCGTCCAGAGTTTGTCAAGCGGGTGAAACAAGGCCAAAGGATTGTTGTTGCAGAACGAGGGTTTAGGTCCGGTTCATCGCGTGAAGAAGCGCCAAAATCATTGAAAGAATGTGGCGTTGAAGTGGTTATTGCCAAATCGTTTGCGTACATCTACAACCGAAGTCAAGCCAATGTTGCCTTTTTTGGCATCCAAGTCACCAATGGACGAGTTTTATGAACCGGCTAAAGAAGAAAAGTGAAGTCACTATCAAGGTCACTGAACGGCAAGTTTGCATCGAGGGTAAAACATTCCCATTCGAGTTGGATGCGGTTGAATTAATGCTGCAACAATCTGGTGGAATTAGGAACCGATGGAAGCGAGACGGCAGCATGAATTGGACCAGCAAAAGAGCCAAAAAGAGTGTGGAACTAATGACGAATTAGCGTGGTAATGTAGTAAGTTTGTATGTCTCCCCTTTTTACACATACAACATTAAGCTTTAGGCTCGTTAAATTGTATAGGTTGACGTATCACCACTTGTCTTCGCTCATTTCTACCTACCGGTGAATCTATCAATGCCCGGTTTTACAATATAAAGGGGGTATTTTTTTTTTAAAAAAAAAAATTGACAGAGAAATGTCGGTAGCGGTTCGCTGGAGTGCTTAAGCCATAGAGAAAGCGACCTTCTGTCAACTTTTGCCATGATACACACGTAAGCGATTGAAAAATCGAGCAGACCAAGAACCCTGATCCATCTACCCTTTGTACACTCTATTGGAATATCCGTGGTAGTTCTATACCACACCTCTGCGGCCAATTTTCATGCCGATGCGTATGCCTGGTCGTCGCTATTATAAGCATATACAGAGAATGGTACCGACAATTAAGCTATTTTACTGAAATAGGAAACAATTCTTATGTATGTGTTGTGGCTGAATCCCCCAACCCTCATTATAAAATGCCCTCATAACTTGTATACTTGTACCTGATGCTGCACGCTGTAAAAAAAATTAAAAAAATTCTCCCAAGGAAATTTTGGGCAATTTAAATTTCACACCACTCAACTGGCCAACTCACTCTCCCCAATCCCTCACTAGCGTCAACCCACAAACGCTACCGCATTGGCAGATAGACAATCGTATCCAGGGTCAGACACCGTGAGGACAGGTAACAACACCCAAAAGAAAAAAAAAATGTCGCCGGGTGCCAAGGACGCTGCTGCTTGGGTCAGCTTGAAGAAAAAGTCAGACATTAAATCCCCCAAAGTCCAGCGGGAGCTTTTGGATGGCATACCAAAGCACTTGAAGCCATGGAAACATTGCTACGAGGAAATCCGCAAACCGAGCCTTGAACAGATGTTTGATTGGGCAGTCAAAGTGCACGAGCCAGAAAATAATAGCGCAACGTTGCAGTTTTTTTACTACCAGCGATACGTTGATCTGCTCAGATACGAAATGATCAACAAATTTGACACTCCATCCAGGTTGTTTCTCTGCAAGTACCACTTTTACTCCACAGAAGCAGTCAAGGCAGGATATATTACCCCATTTATACAGCTCACAAACCTGCAAAACTATTACCCAAAGCACTTTGAGGATGTCGTCAACTCGACCAAGGATTATGAACAGCAAAAAGCAGTGCTCCAAGGAAACAGTATAGAAGGCAAGGCTGACTTGAACCCGCTGTGGAATTACCTTATTGCCAATCTCGAGACGCGCTTCAAGCTGTCAATGCGGCCGGGCGAACTCGACACTGAAAAGACTCCACCAGAGGGTGCCGCCGAAGATGAAGACGGGGAAGATGACGGCGAGGTCCCGGCCGACAGCGAAGAAGATTATTGTATATTTTGTGGTCATTGGGAGCACCTGGCCGATGACTGTGAAGTTTTGGAAAAGGTGGTTGAATCGGGCGCATTGAAAAAGACGGCAGAAGGATGGGTTGATGTGTTGGGTAATCACCTAGAACATTATTTCCCAGATTTTATCATGGACAGTGCGGATTTCCATCGGTATTTGGTGTCGTATGTTGACGGGCGGGCTAGTGATGGTCTGCAAAAGGCCAAATCACCAAGATCATTGCAATGGCTTGGTATGGAAGGCAGCGACTTGTTGGACTATCGGTACAATATCAGCCCAATCGATTTCCTGGCTCTTTCACCAGAACTATGCGACTTAGTCATTGACCGATGCGATGACATGACTGGTAACATCCAATACCCATTCCATATCCGTGATACGCTGAATCAGCTGATTGACGGGAAAATTGAAGAAAAGGTTCGGGATCGTGTCAAGTCCAAGACTAGAGAGATTAGTGAGATGAATGGCAACCAACAGATTTTTGATCCAGCAGCAGCAGCAGCAGCAGCAGATCCCAAAAGTCCTGAAGCTAGTGCCAAGAAGGATGAAGTTGAACCAAAAAATGACGTTAAGCCGCAAGAAACAGAGTCAAAGAAGGAAGATCCGGCACACGCAAAAGCCAAAGAGGCGGAAGAAACAGCAAAAGATGTAAAGAAGAACGAACTAAAGGCTGATAAATCTACGGACGGCAAGAAGTCTGCCCCACCTGGGAACAAGCAGGCTCCACCAAAAGCTGCGGCGGCATCTACAGAATCTAAACAAGCCCCAGAACCAAAGCCACCTGTCGCCAAAAAGGGTCCCATTTTTGTCATCAAAAGTGGCAACTACCAATTCAAAAGCTTTCGTCTAAATTTCAATTCGCGTGGCAACTTGATTACAGCTCCAGTTGCTAAAGAGCTTGGCTTGGAAGTGATTATAAACAACCGGCAGCAGCAGCAACCAGCCAATGGTGGTAAGGCTCCACCACCGCCTCCCCCACAAGGTACCACCATGTTACCGATCCAGATTGATGAGCTCCGGTACAATATTACTGCCGTTGTAGTCGCCCCAAGCAAGGCGAGTGCTGACTTGGTTCTCGGCCTGCCGTTCAAACGCCAGTCGCGATGGGCAACAATTGAAAACGAGGTGCGCATTGTTGATCCACAGACTAATAGCAAGTCATTGACGTTTCCAGCCTTTTAATCGTCATCAGTATCATGCTGGGTCAATTGCAAACAGCTATCGTGGTGTGACAATTGCGCCAATTTGAGCATTTGCCGAATCACAATTGTCGTGTCAACCTTTCCCTTTCGGTGTCGTTCCTTGTACAAGTTTTGGACAAACTTTTTGCAGTGAATGACCAGCTGTCGGTCGCTTGTCAATGAAGCGTTTGATTCGATTCGTTCGGGTTTGAGCCATGTGCCTTCGATTTGAACCTGTGCGATGCGGTAGTCGCACTTGCTAATATACAAAAAACCCCAGTGTTCGAAATCAGTTAGAATAAAGTGAGTAAGGCTGCGAGGCCCCAAGAAATGCACTGCTTGGATGAGATATCCCGTAAAGTTTTGATTTCCCGGTGATCCGACCTTGCCATTGACATAGTCATTATACGAGTCGCGTAGGCTCACGTTAGCATTGCCAAAAGGCGTTAATGGGATCCGGCTCAAAAAGTTTTCAGGGTTTGGTAGAAGAAACGGTTGCCCCTTGTACAACGAATAGTACTCTTGAAGCTCGTTCATTGGATGGGGGGGGGGAATAGGTGAATATGGCAACAGTGATGATTTTAGTAGAGTGTAAAAGAGAAAGGAAAAGAAAGGGAAGAAAAAATAAAAATATAAAATATAAAAATAAAAATAAAAAAATAAAAAAAAGAATGAGGAGTAAGCAGGGTATTTATGATGAATGTAATGTACTAGCCTCTTTTAGGATGAAGCAAAAATGCGCAGAATGGGAATGGTGAGACAGGGTCATGACACTCTAGTGTAAAAATATT